>JASCZI010211455.1:173652-207844 GCA_036250425.1 Stylosanthes scabra | reverse complement strand
AAGAGCAGGGCTGAGACTTTGAAGAAAAGCAGTGACGGAGACGACGAACGAGGAAAAAGGGAGAAGAACAAGAAATGACGACGACCCAACGCAAATAACCAACACAACACAAAAAAAAGAGAACGCCATACTTACAATTCAAAGACGACGGCTTGGCGGAGGATAGAACCAAAATTTCTTCTAAAAGAGTAAAAAATGCAAGACAAAGGCAGAGAGGAAGAAGCAGAAGAAAAGAAAGAAAAAGAAATGGTGGTTTCTCACTTTTGAAATCCCAAAAGATTATTCAATACGCTTTGGAATTCAAAGGGGCAAGAGAACTAATGATGAGACAGTTACTGAAGCCTTGGAAACCGCTCCCACTACATTTTCGTTCGAAAAAGCGTAGAAAGCTATCACTCCTCGCTGCCACGTCAACAGAAGTAAAACAAAACGACACTCCACAAATCAACTGACACGTAAGCAGTCCGAAGAAAACCAAGCTGGAACGATACAATGAAGCAATCGGAATCACCCTGAAAATTTCTTCAAATTACTCGGAAATCGAATACATTCACTTTCTGAGTGGGGGCAATGTTACAGACTGGCCCAATAAGGCCCAATCCAGTAGTCAATAGTCAATTGACTTGGCCCATAGGATCAAAGATCAGACTAAAAGGGGAAAGATTCGATAAGATCATAGAGAGATCTCATCCGAATCTTAACCACCTTCAACTATATAAACTAGGGCAAACATTCCCCCAAGGTATGCATTTTCAAAACCCTAATCTCTCATATTAGCCCTAGAATCTCATAATCCTAATTCTGGATTCTAGTGCTATTCTTACATCATATCAACCACCTTCTTCGGAATCAGCCCTCGGACTCTTCCGAGTGCTTCCCTCGGAAGGAACACTTTCTCTCCCTCCTTCTCATTATTTATTTCCTCTCACGACTAAGATCCATCGGATCATTGTTCAGTACATCTGTACTTAACAATTTATAACATATTTTATATGAAGCTTAATTCAAATATTCGCTGAGCTAATAACTTATATATATATTTATATCCTTGACAATAAACAAATAAATAAATATTAGAAATTATTAAAGCTCATACTAGATGCTGCAATTTATTGTTATTGACCATAGATTTTAAATTTGGGCTCTAGTTTGCTGCTGCCTTTTGACTCTTAAGTCTTAAGTAGGAGTGTGATAAGCTCAAGCAGCCCAATAGGGGTCTTAGGTCTGGCCTATATTAAGTCTTGTTAGGCTTGATTTTTTAAAGATATATAATAAATTTAGATAAATATAAAAGCCTTTTTATATATATAAACCTATAAAAAAAGCCTTTTAAATTTAATAGACTAGCCCATTTATTTTTTTCATAAAAATACACTATAAAAATATATGTTTTTGTTGATTCAAAACAATTTTTTTGTTCTAATTTATACAAGCCTATTAAGTCATAGGCCCAATATTTACACCAACTTACTTATTAAAATTTTTTTATTGGGCTAATCTGATTTCAAATTAGACAAAAAAATATTGAGACTTTTTTTTTTATTATTACAGGCTTAGAAAACAGGTCTAAGGCCAGACCAGACTTTTTAAATAATCCAGACCAAACCCAAAAAAATAAGCCTATAATAAGTAATAGGCTAAAAACAAGCTAATTTAATTTTTTGCAGACCAAGCCTATTAAGCCAAAACCTAGCCTGGCCTAATCTTTTAACACCCATAGTCTTAAGTCTTAACACATGGTATATTCCCGTGGCTATGATCTTTAAATTTTATTTAATAAATCATTATTTACAAATCACAATCATAATAAATCTTAAAAAGAATTAACATATATAACACTTAATACAATAATAGAATTTATAAGTTTCAATTTTATATAGTTTAATAAAACACATAAAACTATTTTAAAAATTCGTAATTTAGATAGCCTTTAATTTTGAGTACTGAGACTGAGATTGAGGGCTGAGACTCAGTATTGTATTTGGTGGGCAAATATTAGAACTAAAATTTTAATTTTAGTCTCCAAAATTTTAGTATTTTCAGCACCTCTGGATATGGGATTAAGAGCTCGGACTAAGATTTAAATTTTAATAACTTTCTTTTATTCAAATACCCTTACGTAATATTAAAGTTTCCAATATTAACCCGTGTCCTTCTTCTATCAACTTAATTTAATTTATATCTCTGAATCTCTTTCTCCTAGTAAATTTTAAACCAAACACAACAACAAATTTAATTAAGTCTGAGTCTCTCACTATCAATCTTCTGATCTCAATTTCTTAGTCTCAATCTTTCTCCCAAACGTACCCTTATAGGTTAACATAAAATAACACTAAAACTATTTTGAATTATGACATTATATTATTCTAGAAAGATCGGACACACATACAAATTAAATTCATAAGATATTTTTTCTTTTCCTTTATACAGTCTTGGGTTTGATTATCTGTGTTTAATTAATAAGTAGGAGCCCATTAAACAAAGAATGATTAAATATAGCCAAACATAATACAAACCCCACACCATTTCCATCTTATTAACTCTTCTGGAAGGTGGTTGTTGTGATTCTCCACATTCCTATGTATAATTTCAACCTTCATGCCACGTTTAATGATTAATTCCCCATTCTTCTTGTGTTCTCAAGTGGCAGTAATTTCTTTTTCTGCTTGGCCGCACATCTGGGAAAACTTTTATTATAAAATAAATTTAATTATTATTTTATAAAAAAAAATAAACCAGCATCATTTATTAAAATTTTTTTTTCACGTAGTAAAATCCGTGGATTTCCCCAAATTTTGTAAAAACAGTCTCGATTCAGAGGAAGAGTGGAGCTTTACAGCGAAATGGATCCTCTTAATTTTTTGTAAAGTGATTTTTTATTATTATCAGAAATAAAAAGTTTTTTTATTCTAGAAAAAATTCTTACCACAAACTTGAAGACTAATATGAAAGTTAGCAGCCCGGTGGCTTCTAGAAAAATTGCTTTTCAATAATCCTTGTAAAGAAAGAAAAATAAGAAGTGTTTTGAACTTCTGATATGATAAGATCACGGTGAAAATTGAAATGAAATTCTAGCACATTTGACATTTCTTTAATGTGATTTGCACTTAACCATTATGTTATTGTTATATAAAGATTCTCTAATATTCTAATCTCCTTCATATTGAACGTGACCTTGGTTAAAGCAAAATATGCAATGATGAAGAATTAAAGTTTTCCAAAAGCAGTCAGCAGCAGCAGCAGCAGCAGCCGCCACAATTAATTTCCCCAACAGATTCAATTCGTATATATATATGAAAGTAGTTCAAGTCCTCTTTGATTCCTTCTAGAATGTATACTAATAAATTAGTACTTAGATAATAGATACTATACATATACCAATACCGGCGTATGTATACGATGATGTAATGTACGTGGACATTTTATTTCAAGAAGCAAATTATCATGCATGTTAGATGAATATATATAAATTAAAGGGAGTAGTCGGTATACGTAGGTATATCATATATAGTTCAAGTTTAATTTTTTTAAAAAAAATCAGAACCTTGCTTGTGAAGAAACCAAATAATAATTGATGAATGCGTCCAAGTTGAGGTTAGTTGCAAGTGTCCAACCAATTAAAGTATAGGAAGTATATTATGTACTACTATAATTGTTATTAAATTAATACAATTTTGAATTTTATGTGATGAGGTAGTATAGTGGACCATTTCCACATGTTAAGTCAATTTATGTAACAAAAAGTAATAACCTATTTTTGAATTTTTAGTGATAGTGATGGTCATTTGATAAGGGACAAAAATTAATTTTTAGGGAGGTTGGTTGTTATTTTTTTACTATCAATATTAAAGCAATGACACTAAATAAATTTAACCATCAAATCAATTTTTAAATATTTTTGTATAAATATATATATTATTTAAATAATTTTTAAATATATATTTTATATTTTAAAATATATTTTTTATATTAGTGTAATTAATTTATTAATTTTTAATATACGTCTAGCAAAACTTATATTAAAATAAACCGGCATGTGAAGTCACAAAAAATAAAATAAATTAAAATGCACGGAGTTGTAATACCTAAATTTTATCATATAACTATGATCATGCATTATTTGATAATATCTAACAATTATATAACCTTAAAAAAAATTAAAGTAGCAATGTTAAAAATAAAAATACATTAATGACACAAAATTTTGGATTCTGTACTAATAAATAGTTTCAACATAATTTACCAATTTGGGTAATGCTTTAAAAAATATACTAAATTGCATACCTTTATATATCTTAGGCTCTGCTACTTTAAGGGAGGGGCCAGCATTGGCTCTGGCCCCTAAATTTTCAAAATTTCAATATATATTATATGATACATAGTTATTAGAACCGATCCGTCAATCGAACCGGTGAAACTATCGGATCACAAGGTTAGAGGTTCAATCGTCGGATTAATGATTGAACCGTTGACCCGTTTATAATTAAATAATTATATATAATTTAATACTTTTGTCTCTATTATAAACATTTTTAATATTATTTATATTGAAAGAGCTATTATTTTTATATTTTACTAATTATTTTATACCTATTATATTATTATATACTACAAGTATTTATTAAAACCATTAAAACCTAAATGCATAATATTATTTACAAGTTTTTTGGGATAAAATGTTTTTGTTATATATAATTATGGAGGCACTTTTTAAGGATTTTAAATGGTGTTCATTCGGTGATCCAGTGTACTTGTCTACGGTGGAGGAGCGTTGGCTATGATCATGACCCGAGGCCTAACGGGTTAGGAGCGGTTCATACGGATTTGAATGATTTAACCTAAGTTTGGCCGGTTTTTCACGGGTTAATTATAGAAGCGGTCTGATGTTCAAACCGGATCGGACTAAGTTTTGAATTACCGGTTTTTCGATCGAACCGATTGGTCCGGTCCGATAAAATTTTCTATTTTTTTGGTACATAATTCTTTTTATTAAAATTAATACAAAAAATTAGATACATTCTAATGAAGTGGGAGAATTGTGAATAGAGTAAAAATTATTTTACTTTGATTATCATAGGGAGAATTTATTATTTTACTTTTTATTAAAATTTTAAAATAAAGTTAAATATTTATATCAATAATCTATCTTCATTCTTTTCATGTAAAAGTTTATCCATCTTAAAACTTACCAAAAAAATTAATATTACCAAATATATGAAAAACATTTGGGCTTTTAAACTTTTAATTTTTTTTACCTCTCTTTACAAAATATTTGAATTTGCCACTATTTTCAATCGTATTTTTGACCCCGCAAAATTAGTTTTCTGAATTCGCCTCTGGCAGAGCTCAAGGTAAGAGGGAATTAGCAAAGTCAGCATTTATCTCGGAGATACAATTTGGTATATTTTTCAAAGTGTCTTATTTCTTATTATTAATAAAAATCCCATAAATTATACGCAAACTTGTTCTATACCTAAAAACCAAAAAAAAAACTTCTTGTACTATACTTATGTATGTGTATTTATTTAATATAAATATAGATATATAAATTAGGTAAAAGATAAATATATTCCTTATTTTTTTAAAGTTTGACAAAAATACCATTATTTATTTTCCTAAAATACTCACATGCTCCTAATTTTCGAGAAAAGTGGACATTACTATCCCTCTGTTAGTCTAATTCGCATGTGACCGTTATGAAGGCGTGTGATGTGGCTGTCAACGACGCCTAACTGGCCGTAACAGAGTTACGCTGTACAAACTAGGTCCGTGATTGACATTAGACATTTAGACAACAAAACGAAGTCTATTCATTTGGGGGAATGAAACCCTAATTTCAAAGTGTTCATGTAAAGGAGGGATAACGACTTCGGTTTGCTGTCTAATATCCATTACGAGTCTGGTTTGTACAGCATGACTCCATTACGACTAAGTAGGCACCATTGACAGCCACATCACACACCTTTATAATGGTCACGTGGGTTAAACTAATTTAGGGGTAATAATTTTCATTTTTCTCAAAAATTAGGGACATGTGGATATTTCAGCAAAACGAGAATAATTTTTATTCAATTTTAAAAAAGTTAGGGATATATTTATCTTTTACCCTATAAATTTAGTAGAGTAAATACCAACAATGTTTCTAGAGTTTTTAGAAGTTAACAAAAGAATAACACTCAATATCATATCACTAAAGATAAATGCCTTACAATTATTTAAAAATTAACAAAAGAAAATACCTTGATTTAATATTTTCATCTCATTTTTAAGAATAATATTATTTATACATTAAAATTAGACACTAAAATCAATCACTATGTATTTTTGTATTTTTATACTTATTTAAATTTAATACAACTACTTTACGTGAATGTTGTGTCACGCGCCAATGTAGTGACTTTTCTTATTTCAAAGAACACTCCCACATGCTACAGACTCACGTAGACCGTGCACTCACATTATATTCAATCAATACAACTATTATCTAAAGGTGCTCTGAATGCATTTCATTGTCTATTATTAATATTAAAATTTTGTTTTAATTTAGCTATTGATTCTAAAGTTGAGTTTGGTTGGATTTGTTGTTTTATTTCCACACTTCATACCATAACAATATATATAAAAGTAGGTATCAAAATAAATTTTAAAAGATATTATTCTAAAAATATATCAAAATTTATTTTTAAAAAACTCCATTATGTATTTATAGATTATAATCAAGTATATTATAAATCATATTTTATATTTCGGTTATAATAAAACATATTATACTCACACTAAGAATTTAAATTCAAATAAAAAATTATATTATACCATACTCTAAATCATACTTCAAAAAATTAGTTATAATCAAACACACCAACAACTATAAATAAATTCAAAAACCCAAATCAAACATTAAAAATTATATTATAATCAAATACAATACAAGTCATTTTTCAAATATATGTTTATAATCAAACACACTAAAATTTTTAATTATTTATATTTAGTATTTGATTATTATATATTTAAATACTTTATTATAATTCAAGAATTTAATTGTCATAACTTTAAAGTTTGATTATCCATATTTAAGTGTTTGATTACTATAAATTAATTGTTTAATTATTTATGTTTAAATGTTTTATTATGGCTTAATAGTTTGATTATCTATATTTACATATTTAATTATTATAACTCAACGACTTGATTATCTATGTTTAAGTGTTTGATTATCATATCTCACAATTCAAGATGTTTCAACTAAAAGAATATCATTTTTTTCTATAGAAGATTATAAAGTTTTTTCCCCTTCTTTTGTTTTCTTTTCTAATATCTTTTTGTTTATTTTTCTTTTTCCTTCGATATAATTTGAAGTGTATTTCATTATAGTTTAATCATAGAATACATTTGAACTTTATTGAATTTTTTCGTCTGATTATTATCTTGAGTTTGTTTGATTATATCGAATTTTATAATATAATTTGAAGTGCATTTGATTATAATTTGATTATATCATGAATCTAAATTTTGAATTATATTATTGTGTTTGATTATTACCTTTAGTACATTTGATTATAACTATATTTTATAATATAATTTGGAGCCTGTTTGTTATAATCAAACATATACTTTAAATTATATTAACAAAACGTGACTATAATTAAATATATTTAAAGTAATAATTATTCACAATAATATAAATCAAAATTTCAATCATTTACTTATTTAATTGGTTGTTTTTTAAATTATATAATCCGAATAAAAAAATAACAAAATATCAATGGAAATCAAAACTAATTGAAAATAAAATGCATACAACTACAAGGTCCAACAAAATTTAGGGATTGTAAAGTTACACATATTCATGATAAGGTAAAGAAAAGCATATATATAATATATATCTAATCATCCCAAAAAATAGTAAAATAAGAAATATATTCAACCAGTTTAGACATTAATCAAAAGTTATATATTAACGGCCAAAAGTTCAAAAAATGAAATAAAGTTAATAAACTAAAATTAAAATAATTATTTTATTTGTCCAATAATTTATGCATGATAAGAAGGCCAACTCAAATATCATAGTTCCAATGCCAATAAGTAAAACACGTCAATGAGAAAGAATGTCAGGAAAATGAGAGAATTACATTTAGAAAGGGAAAAGAATGACGTCAGAAGAGAGAAAGAAGAGATGGTCTAGCGCGTGTAATTTAATTTGATGTGAATAAAAAGGAGCGCGTGATATAACTGAGAGCAGGATTTGATTTTCAATTTTTAATATTTTATATATGTATACGTATTTGTATACGGTAGCTGAAAATGGTGGCTGAAATTGGTGTACACCTAGCATCACTGCATTTTTAAATAATTAAGGGTAGTAATTTTAGAATTATGCTAGGTGCGCACCAAAATCAGCACTAAAATTAGCCACCATATTTTTATACTATACAAATACAAAAATATTAAAAATAAAAAACTAACCTCACTCTCATCACTTCTTCACGCGCACTGGGCAACCAATTAATTTCTCCTCCTATTTGTACTTTACTTTTAGTCGTATGTGCCAAAAACCTCACATGTGTCCTTTTTGTTTTTACAATATACACTTTGATTCTTAAATACATTCCACATTTTAATTCCATAATAATTTAATAGATAAAATATAGATCTCTCTCATTTATTAGGTTTGATTTCTTTCAACGTTAATACATATATATCTATAATCAAATTTTAATTTATTAAATTTGTTTATAAATTTAACTAAATTTCTTTTATAATATTTACTGATGAAAAAATGCATCGAACAAATTAATTTGTTTTTTATTATTAGTTCTTGAAAATCTTCTTAATATTTTAATTTTATTTTTGAGTTTGGTTACTCCATAAATATATTTAATTATAATAAGATTTTGTAAAATAATTTATAGTATGTTTAATTATACTTTTTATAGCATAAGTTGAACTTTGATTTGTATTTGCGAGTTTGATTATTATCATGAACATGTTTGATTATAATCGAATTTTATAAAATAATTTGGAGTGTGATTGATTATAACTTATTTTATAGCATGAGTTGAGCTTTAATTTAAATTCTTGAGTTTGATTATTATTTTGAATGCGTTTGATTATAATTGAATTTTGTAATATGATTTAAAGTTCCTTGATTATAATTTTTTATAACATGAGTTGAACTTTGATTCGCATGAGTGAGTTTGATTATTATCTTGAACATGTTTAATTATAATAAGATTTTGTAAAATGATTTGGAGCATGTTTGATTATAATTTATTTATAGCATAAGTTAAGTTTTAATTTACATTCGTGAGTTTGATTATTACCTTGAACATGTTTGATTATAATCAAAATTTGTAAAATGATTTAAAATGTGTTTGATTTTAACTTTTTTATAGTATGAGTTGAACTTTAATTTAATTTATTGAGTTTGATTACTATTTTGATTGCGTTTGATTATAATTAAATTTTGTAATATGATTTATAGTATATTTTATTATATTATTTTTTAAAATTATTTTCTTTTGATTAGAGTTGGAAAAGGAAAACTTCTTTGAACTCTCTTAGAGAGTGGAGGAGAAATAAGAAAAAAAATGAGTAGTTTTTGTAATAATAAATTTTTGTCTAATATTATGAGTTATGAACATTATTTCTATTAATTAATTGTATACGTGAATATAGTTAAATAATAGCAAGTCTATGCAGGTAAAGTTAATATCTACCTTTCCTCTTATAATACAAGAGATTGTAATTGAAAAAGTTAATAAAAAAGTACAAAAGCAATCAGCATTTTTATCTAACGTTATTACGGAAAAAATGGACAAGGTAAGGAAGGCGGGTGATACAATTGACAGTAATTAAATTTTTATATCGTATAAAGATATAAAAATACATGATGGCAGAATTTAAAAGCTAATTTTGATGTATAAATAGAATTATTATTTCATTTTCATCACCAACAACTTCTGCTCATTTTCTAACCCCACAATCTAGATACTTAATTAAGATAAATTAATAATTTCAATTAATCTTTACAATTTTTGTTTGGATAAATTTATTTTTTAATAAATAATTTAATAAATTAGGATTAATTTTAAATAGTCCCTAAAAGATATCATATTTTTTAAATTAGTCTTGAAAGACTTCTTTAAAATGAAACCCAACCTCAAAATTTTGGCTATAATAACATTTAAGATCTTTGATGCAGAGAAATAAATGTGTTTATTATTGATAATGAGAAATAATTACTAAGAGTTTAAAATAAAGAACAAATAAAAAAGAAAAAAGAAATGGGTAGTTCTAACTTATGAAATTTAACATTAGAGCTAGAGGAAACATAAATGGATGAACAGTAATAACGTAAATGAATTTACGTAAATTGCAGGAACTTGAAGAATTCAAATGAAAAATTACAGAAAAGGAAGAGAAAAAAATGTGAATAAAGTAAAGAAACTTGGGAAAGAAATAATTTGAATGGAAATTAACAAGAAAAGGAAAAGAAACAAAGAAAATAAAGAAAAACAAGCAAGTACACTTTATGAATTCTTGCATCTGCGTCAGGGACGGACAGTGTATTTTAGTTTGGGGCTGTGAAATTGAGCCTCAAAGGAGGCTTGTATTGGAATTGTACTGTTTACCTACTTGTCATTCTAAGGCGTGTGACATGTGAAAAAGCATCGTACTGCGTGACATCACTTGTCAGCCCAACAAGAGAATTCATTGGTGAATTTAAAATTTGTATTTTCGATTCATGTGGTGTTTTAATTTAAATTTATCATTGTGCTGGTGTGATATGTGAATTTGGACTTTTCGATTTTTCCACTTTAGCTAACATGGGCAATTAACCCAATACATTGGATCAGGCCGTTTGTGAAAAAATTAAAATTAATAAATTATATGAGCGTAATATTATCTATATTCAATAATAACAAAATGGCAAGAAATAATATCTAAACAAAAAAGAACTTAGCGAAAAATGACTGCCAAATTATTTTTCAATCAGATAAAATCTTTAAAAATTTAGATTTTTTTTTGCTGAGATCAAAAATTTAAATTTTATGATATAAAACGTTGTCGTATACTAATTAATTCTAAAAAATTCATCAATAAAAAATATATACATAGTTTTTGTAATTTAAACATATTTTTATTATTATATTTTTTTAGTGTACTTTAAATTACATAAACTAAGTTATTTATAAATTTTTCTTTATATCATATATATTTTCGGTCCCTCCAGATTAATGTTTCTCGATCTGTCCCCGCTAATACCAAAACTTAACCATAAAATTATGAGAAAGTGTTGTTAAAATAATATTGTTATGATAATTTATATATTAATCAATTTTATTATAATAACATTGTTATGATAATTTAAATTTTTTAGTGGTATTAAATTTAAATCTTTTTAATTTTATTGTATACATGCTGTGATGTGTGAATATGTCTATGACCTATTACTTAGTTTCCAATCCTCATTTTAGATGTCGATCATAATTTTAGTGCACCTGTTAAAGAGCTACTAACTAAATTCTTTTTTCCGTGCATTATGTGTTGAAACAATAACCTCAAGCAACGGAAATCATAAGGATATCCTCTTTTTTTTTGTTTCTAAACATCATAAATAGTTCTTACTATTCGAAAATGGTTTTCTAACACGGCCTTATGTATCCTAGCCCAACAATTATAATGAATTATGCACATTAGTCCAACTTATGAACGGCCTACTTTAAAATGGGTCAACTTGTGATTTCTTGAAATTTAATATGCTGCGGCTCGAATATAAATAACACACATGAAGAAAACAAAAATTTTCATAAAGAATGGCAAATCGGCAAAAAAAGTACGAGCCTAATACCATTTGAGTACAATCTTAGTACAGGCCTCCCTTTAAGGCTTAATTTCGCAGCCCCAGCTTAAAACTCACCCGGATGGACCTATATACATTGTTGTGGGGCATTTGCCCCAATGGATTTAGACAAAAGTAATAATAAGTATATATGTGTATAAAGAATGCCCCCACAATAAAAATTGTTTGCCCCCAGCTCACCAATTTTAAAAGAAATTTGAGAGAAATTTATGTTATTATATATTAAAACAATAATAAAAGTATCGTATTTATAAATTATTCTATTGAGATTAAAAAAACAAATAAATAATCTAATAATAATAATAGTATTATAATTATTATTTAATACTTTTTTCCTAAAATTTTATTGAGATAATAGAAATGCATTATTTATGTTTATCATTTTATTTAATTTAAATTTGATGTTACATGTATATTTTCATTAAAAAAAACTTCTCTCATAATTATAGTGTCTTAACTTTGCAATTAAATTATGAAAATTGTTGACTAATCTTTTTTTAATAGAAAGAGATATATTATATATATAATTGTGGTTGTTTCATTTAAATTTTTTTATAATTTTTATTTGTTTATTAGACCATTGTAATGAAGAATTAAAATTGTTCTATTTGAGTAATATTTTTATAAATTCTTTAACTATTGATCTAAAATAGAACGTGATTTGATTAAATAGTAAGGATGTTTGACAAAATGTCATTATGAATAATAAAAATATTATGTAACCTTTCCAAAATATTGAAATGGGAAGAAAATAGTCTAAAATTAATATATATATATATATATACCTAATTTTGTTATATTATTTTTGTGTATTATTTATGTCCTAAAAATTTTCTGAATTCGTCAACTAATCTGCGTAACTAAAAGTTGTTCGAGTGTTATGATGATTTAATATGAAAAAAAAATTAGTGAATGTCTCTATACTTTCATTAGAAGTGGTAGTTACTCCCTTTGCTTCAGCAAGCATGGCCCGCGTTCTTTTTCCTTCGTTGGATCTCAAACCCTAGCTTTGTCATGACTTCTTTCTAATCCTGACCTTAACCCTAATGGTTTCTCGCATGCTCCATTGCTCTTGATCTTGTCCCGTTTTGCACCTTCGAGAAGGTCAAGACAGAATCTTTCCACTCATTCTCAACCATTTGTCATAGCATTAGTTATTAGTTCTATTTTCCGATAGGGACACGGTATAACTCAGGGTATAACTCAGCGGTATGCCACCTTGACATATTCCACAGTCAATTGCTCCTATTGAAAATAGAACGGGTGAATTTGAGCAATAGCACATAATTTTAAAAAATTAATACGATTTAATTTTTTTTTATATAAATAAAGGAGGTTTTTCATGAAGAAGAGCTTTTATACCTTTTTGCCTTTAAAATAAAAATTCCATCGATCATATATTGCTTTATTCATTTGTTAACTTAGCGTTCTATTTTTTTTATGTGTAGCATGGTTGAGTTGTATATAAAAATAGGCCATTATGTTGTACATGAAATCCCGATAAACAAAATTAAAAAATAATTAAAAAATAAAATAAAGATTTAAAACTTAAAAGTATAGTATGGAGAGGAGTTGCGCATTTTGCTCCAAGACCGTATTCCCCCCTCTTTCTTCAGTGGTTTGCCGATTAATTAGTTGAGGCACACGAATTTCAATGATTCATTAGCTTCTTCTCAATCCCATGCATCATCCTTTACTACCATTCTTTCTTTCTTACTCTTCATTCCTTCACTATGTGTGAGTGCCTGTGTTATTTGCATTCATCAAAGGTGAAGGTTTTTCAATCATCATGATAAATGGAAAAGCCTCCGTCTCTAAGGAGCTTAATGCCAAGCACATCAAGGTTCATTCCTTCTCACTTTTACAAATTATATGTATGAATAATTTTTTTTTTTAAAACAAAGATATGTTGAAGAAGATGCTTAAACTCGAGACTTTGGAAGAGGACAAATGAATAATATCTCTTGTTTATGTTAATTTAACACTTTCTTGTTGATACAGATTTTAGAGGGAGTTGTTAGGCTACCTGACAATAGGGAATGTGCAGACTGCCGGAATAAGTATGTATTCTTTTCTTCAATCAACCATCACAATTTAATATTATTTTTTAATTTAATAGAACAGAGATATGATGAAGTTGTTATATTAATTAATGTTTATCAGGGCACCACGATGGGCAAGCGTGAACCTAGGAATTTTCATTTGCATGCAGTGTTCAGGAATTCACCGAAGTCTTGGAGTACACATATCACAGGTTTCATTTCATTTCATTTTATTTCTGGACAAAACATGCATGTCTTTATTTCTCTAACCTTAAGTTATTTGGGGACTTTATTAATTCTGATTATTTTTAATTAAAAAGGTGCGGTCTACAACTTTGGATACATGGTTGCCGGAACAAGTGTCTTTCATGCAACGTAAGAATTAATCTGCTTGCTTATGTAACTTGTTTTTTACTTTTCTTGCTGAAAATTACTAAGCTATAATTACTAGAAAAAATTAAACTATATATATATATGCAGTTATGGGTAATGTGAATGCCAATAAGTACTGGGAAGCAGAACTGCCGCCAAATTTTGACAGAAATGGATATGGAATCGACAAATTTATTCGTGCCAAGTAAATATTATAACCCTTTAATCATGAACAATATATATCATCATTAATCAATTGTTATAAGTACACATTATGATTTATGTAGGAATTAATTAATTGACTAGGAATAACTAAAATATTTAATAAGGTATGTGGATAAAAAATGGGCTTCAAAACATGGTGGTCTACAAGCAGCAACTGCAAAGTCATCTGAAACAATGAGGAATAATCATCATCAAAGGAATAGAAGATTGTCTCTTGAGGAAAGCATTCTTGTTGGCCACATGCAACAAATTCATCGACACCCTCCCCAGCAACAAGGAACAAAATCTCATGAGGTATTAGCTCTGCTGGTGTTCTAATTGTTTTAGCCGTTAATCTTAATTATATTATTGAAAGAGTAATACTATGGAACCAATGTTAGAGGATCAATAAGGAGCCAATGAGTGTAATTAGAAAAATAGTAGGTGATAAAAGAAGAAAGAAAAAATAATATTGACTTTCTATTGTCTCCCTAATATTAACTTCCAATACTTTCTCTTATTTATTGAAATTATTGTTGACTTAATCCATGAGAAATAATATAATATATAATGATTTCTGCAATAATGAGTGGAAGTTAATTTGTGATGAACGAATGGAATAATTCAGATCCCGTTAGGTTTGGAAAGAAAGAAGAGTGCGCCACAAGTGAAGATCAGGGCGCCATCGGCATCCCTTGATTTTGATAGCATTGCTAGAAATAGACATACAACAACCGTTGATCTTTTTGCCTTTCTTAACATCAACGATAGTAATCAAAAGGCTGTCCTCTCATCAACTTCAACTCCTACAAGCTGGACAACATTTGATTGATCGTAAGATCACAATTATTCGATCTTGTCTATTATATTATATTATTCTTTCTTGTTAATTAAATCAATATTATTATTTATGTTTGCAGGAGATCGGATTACATTATTGTTTTGTATGTAAAATTGTAAATGTGTACAAGAGGGTGGTGTTAGTATATATATTAATTAGTTGCAGAGGAACTTGTTGCAGTGTGGCAAAAGATTTGCGGTGTACCTGCATTATTGGTTTTTGGTACGGTGTGTGTGCTTCCTTCCCATTTCAATTTTTTCTTGGTTTGGTTTCATCGATCTGTTGAAATTAAATCAGCTCAACTAGGATTGTGTTTTCGCAGAATTGAGGAGGATTTAAATTATTAAAGGGTGGACCACTTTGGCATTGATATGTTTTGCATGTCCATCACATACACGCAACGATTCCATCACAGATTCGGTTTAGAAGTTTGGTGGTTGATGTAGGCATTGGTGATTGGGGAAATTGGCTAGTTAACGAAATCAGTCACGTTTTTTGTTATTCCTTTTAATTTCTTCTTTCATATTCACTTCAGACTGGAGAGTTGTAAAAACAGATGAATCACGATCAGCAATTTGATATATACAGGATGAATACCATATATGTGAAAATGATAAGGAAGCACCATATATTAGGATCATAAAAGTTATTTATTTATTTTTGGTGTCTTCATAAAAGAATTCACTCCTACCAATAGATTAACACACAAATTGACACTAACATATCTATTCAATCTGCTGTAATAGTTTAATTTGATAAGAATAACTCGATTCTTATTTGTTTTAAAGTTAAAAACTGCAAGTCCCTAATTGTGTATCCTTCACAAATACATTCGTTTGTGAAAAAAAAAATTAAAAATTGTTTGTCTCATTTATTTGCTTTTTTAATCAAAGATAGCTTATGTGATTATGTCATTGATAATAATAATTAAAAATAAATAAAAAATTAATCAAGAGCGCCACAAAGCGAAGAGCAATACCATTAATAAGGCGTTAAGGGTCAAAACATACTCGTTCTAAAATTCTAATAGGGAATCCATAGATGGTTAAATTCCGTTTTTTATTTATGATATTTTTGTTGATCTTCTTATAGATAGGTTTTTATTTTTGTTTTTTTTATTAATATCACTGGATTACACACATGGCCGGTTCTTAATTTTTTTTTCAGATAATCCAGTTCAATTCTTCAATAGTACCGTTCTTATTATTATATATATTAAGACTATTTTTGTAATTAAAAAATCTAGATTAAATAAACAGAAAAACCAACTATCAATTAATCACCAAATAAAAGTACTTATTTAGTGTTGATAAAAAAATTTGATTTTTAATTATGACAGACTTACTATGTCTAGATTATTTTATTCACTGATTGTTTTTTTTTTTGTGGACAGATTATTGACTGATTGTTTTATTTTAAAAAAATACATAAAAAGATATCTATAATTATTTTAAAAAAACATAATAATTAATTTCTTGTTTTCATAAAGTTTTTTTTGTTAACAAATGAAAAGTTCACATCTGCGAGTGCACGATCTTTATAGTGAGTGCGCCCGCATTGTAGCTTATTCTCTACAACTGAAAAAAAGCGTGCAGTGTGAAAGTGAAATATCTATCTCTCTCTCTCTCTCTCTCTCTCTCTCTGTGAATGAAAAAGGCGGGAAAACACTATATATGGAGTCTCTCATCTGAGACTCTCACTCTCTCGTTCTCTCTCGTTCCACTGTTATATTCTGTTACCGCCATACCTTCCTTTTCTCTGAATTTGCAACTACCTTCCCTCGTTTTTACGACCGAAGCTCATTATTACTCAAGGTATCTATCTCCATTTTCCTTTTCCATTTTCTCCACAAAATCAAACTTCTTCTATTTCATTTTCCGAATACATACGCAAATCCAAATTTCTCGCTCGATCCAACATTCGATATGCAGTTGAATTTACACTTGCGTCTAAATTATTCTAACAGTTTATAAATAGTTGATGAAAATTGATCAATGTGTTCGTGCTTTCATGTGTGTTTTCGTTTGATTTGACTGGTTTTGGTTTGAAGGAAAATGGAGCAACTGAGGGCAGCATCGACAGTGAAGGCTATGGTTATCATCATAACCGCTTCGATTTTTTTCCGATGCGTCTGCGCTGTTAACCACACCGTCGGCGGAGCTTCTGGCTGGGATCTCACTTCCAACATCCCTGCCTGGGCCTCTTCTGCTAACTTCATCGTTGGCGATGATCTCGGTATATACCTTCATAACATGCAATGCATTATTATCTCATCGCTCTATTAATTAATTCATTTGATTCACGAAATTAACAATATATCCTGATGGTTCGTTTCTTTATTCAATCTACTTCAAATCTACCGCATGCACATGCATAATTCATTGACGACTTCGGTTTAGTTCAACTTTCAATCCATTTTGATGAGCAAATTCATGGCTAACAAACACACTACTTCTTTAATTTTTGTATTTTGTTTTCCAATTTCTTTCTAGTCTTTTTTGTCCCCCGAATCTAATACATTTTCTCAGCACTCAAACGCGTCGTTTATTCTTCAACAGAAAGGCTTAACAGTTTTCGTTCTCCAAAATAACAGATCTACAATTTATTTAGCTGAGTTCAAGCATGGAAAGCATAAGTAACGAATATCAATTTTCTAACTAACTCTGTTGAATGTTGACAGTGTTCTCGTACACGCCGGTCTATGACGTGGTGGAAGTTAACCAAGGAGGTTACGACACGTGTACGATCGCCAACGCCATGGCCACGTACAACACAGGGGAAACGGTGATCCACCTCGCCAAACCAGGGACCCGCTACTTCGTTTGCGGAAGATTGGGCCACTGCCAACAGGGCCTAAAACTTCAAGTCCAAATCGCGGCCCAGGACCAGGCCCAATCCAACAACAACAATGGCGCTCTTCCTCCTCTAGTTCGTCCTTCACATACCTCTAACAACTCCCTTCCTCCTCATTCAACCCCTGACACTCCTCCCGCTGACGTGCCAGAACCTTGCGATTGCTCACGTGCTGATCACGTAATTACGTCCATTACGCTCGTGATCGCCGCCGTGGTGGTGTCCTCCGCTCGCGCTGCGTCCCTCTTCCCACTTAACCATCATCTCCTGCTGGTTTTCACTTGATGCGATGATGGAGTATTCCTTTTGTGGGCATAATATGATGGGCGGTTTGGTTTCGTTTCAGTAAATTGCTCTTCTGTTGTCTGGGTGTATTGTGTTCGAAATTGGTCTATCACATTGACTTCTCACATGTTTAGTCGCTTACTTGAATTGCTATTCCTTCTTCCACTTGGTTGTTAATTTTTGTTTACAGAATAAATGTAGATGAAAACTCCCTTTTTGAGGAGCAAACACAATTTAACAAATCTTATGTTTTCCAATTTCCATTACTACTGGGCACTGCCAAATACTGGTTTATGCATTTTCTTTAGTTATGGATTATGTTTATTTCTGGTTAAGCTTTCACAGTGTAAGAAATATCAAGAAAAGATAAGCATGGCTGCATGGCCCTGATAAACCCAAGCCCATGAGATTGTATGACACATAATAGATTAGTGGGGACCAGGCCCATTCCCATTAGTTTTTGTGGCGTAGCGATCGTCCAATCTCTATGGCCAGCCCTTCTAAGTTCCGATTCTCTCACGTACAAAGTAAAAAAAGAGGCTTCTGATTCTCCGAATCTGATTCTTAAGTCCCCACATCATGACAAAAAAACAAAAGTCCCCACATGAAAATCAATTAGGGAAACATATATGTGTAGAGATAAAAAATATGAAAAAAATCCTTACTAAAAATATATATATGAAAAATATTGCTGCTTACTAGTTTTTTAAAATTTGACTGGAATCATGACATACAAATACAATTATTAAACTTTAAGGTGTACATGATGCTTGAGGTTATTTTATTTTATTTTTTGTTTTTGGAGGAGGTTATATACTTTGCTAGGTGGGAAAATGCAGAGGAGAATTTGAACATATAAACAATCCATGTCGACGACAACTTTTAATTTGATGATGATGATGTTTTGTTTGCTTTTCATAAATTTAAGGCATACAAATATTTGGAGACTCCAATTGTACGTTCTCCAAACAGTGCCATTCACCTCCACAGATGTTGATGATTTCGAGGGAAGAAATTGGGGGAAAAAAAAAGAAGGGACATGAAAAGAACGCACGGCTATGATTTGAAATGATAGTAGTATTTGATGAACAGTTATTTTCAACCCAAGCAAGAAGGTTGGAATAAAGACAAAATAAAGTTCAATAATGCTTTAATAGATGCTGTAAGTGTAAACATCTCCAAAACTCTCTTGTCTTTCATACACTCTCAGAAAAGGACTCCACATTATGAACTTGCATTTTGAAATAATGACCAAGAAAAACTCTCTTCTCATCAGTTTTATATTCATCAATTTTGCCTATGTAAGTATAAAAGGAGAAAAGTAATAACACAAGTACAACACAACTATAAGGAATTAGAATTCTTCAGTGCGATTCTCTTGAAGGAAATAGCCTAGTGCTTATTACTAAGTAGCTTAAATAGCCATAGGCTCTTGTTGAAGGGAAGCACTTACTGTTATGTTCCATGCACTGTCTGGTTCCCTACAACTCCATAGCTTCAGGTCCACAGCTCTTCTTAATAGATAATAATGCCACACCAACGTGTACAACCATTTCATTCTTTGTTTTAAATTAGTGGTTTTTTAGAAAAGGACTTTCCTTTGTAAATGGCAAACATTTGGGGTCTTATTCTTAGCTCTTATGCTTTACCACATTCTTCTTAATCCTTTTTTTAGACTTAATTATTATAAACATATCCATTATTATGCAGACAACTTAGCTTGCTTCAATTTCAAAGCATAACCCCAACTTGCTCCTTATCTTTGCATTTTTGTTATGATTATACTCCATCACATATAGGAATATTCAGCATCATAATTTTATTGATGGATCGATAATGTAAAATATTTTACAGAATTGGTCAAATTAACTTTAATCTCTAGGAGAAATGCCGAAATGTCTTGTGAAATGTGAATAATTAAGCAAATTTAAAGTAAGAATTAATGTCACTAATAGTTCAAATAAGGCATATCTGTAAAGATCTCTCTCAATCTCATGTTTTTTGAAAGAAAAAAAAAACGAAAAGGGTATTTCCAGGGTAGCAGAATCCACTGATAAAAAGTGGAATGAAAAAGTAAAAAAGAGTTAGTATTAAAAAAGAATAGTTTGTAATTGAAGTTAAAAGGCAGTTTGCAGAAGATGGAGGGGTCCGTGTGTATGGTTAATTAAGAAAATTAAGTTAATTAAATTAATGAATTAAATTTGAAGGTGTAGAAGGTCCTACTTCTTTATGAGGGGTTTGTACTCTGAAACCAAATGGGGTTCCTCTGTTTCAATTTTCCGTGGCATGTGTCGGGCACCCAACTTGCTTTCTTTTCTTCTCCTCTTGCCTATCATCATCATAATTACAAATCAATCCTTCAAGAAACAGCAACAAATTAATCAAAGTGCTTTATCAACATTAAACAAAACCGAGAATATAAAAAGTGCTTTAGTAATGAAAGGTGACAAACTGTTAGTATTCTGATTTCTAAATAATATAAAAATTTTAAATGTATTAATGCCTTGAAAACTTAAAATACAACCAAATACTCTCCTATTTCGAAATTATCAAAAAAAATATCTAGATTGATCTATTCTATACTATTCCAAAAGGTGAGACATCCATGTGCATGTGCGTGAATTCCCTTAATTAGGTTTACTGCGTTAATCTCAATTAGGGCCCAATCCTAAATGTTTCCCCTTTTAAGATATTGACCACATAACCAATCTGCTTAGGCCAGATCCACACCTTAATTAAGAGTCCCATGCAAAACCATCAACAACGATTGAAGGGACAACTCACTCTTAGACGTTACTCTCAAGTCTCAATTTATATCCATGTTCCATGCATGCCCTTAAACCCATATTGAAAAATTATCAAAATTAATAAGAAGCCTAAGTTCTCTTTTAACACGACAATTTACCTAAGTTGTCCTAGTCTTCGGTCAACTTATGATGTTAATTAGATATTGTCACTTTCCCCATTGCCTAATCCATTATCTATCTTAACATTGCAAATATCAATAATAGCCGAAGATTAGGTTGATCCTAATGTTAATAAGCTACTCGAGTTAGAAGCTTGGTGTTCCCCAAATTCACTTAAATAGATATCGAGTTAGAAGCCTAATCCAACTATCTCCGTAAGAAAATTCACCTACCACAGTTACAGTTAGGAGTGCGATCCGGGTTGAATACGAATTAGTCCGAAAAAACTTCATATATCATGCGGGCAATTTTGAAAAAAAAAAAGTAGTACCAACACTCCTGCTCTGCGGTGGTTATGTCAATGAACACTAGCAGATATCACCTCCTAGCATGGGGAGAGTAATTTATTTTGGAGAGAATAAAAAGAGAGCAACGTTAACTAACTATGCATGACATATTAAAGTAAAGTAGCTTGCTTTTGCAAGCAAGCTCTGCATGAAATTGCAGAATACGTAGAAATTAATAATCCTCCTCTTAGTGTTGCCTAGGGTTCAAATTACATAATTATACTACAACCCTTATGTATTATATATATATATATATAATATAATACACTAGACTTATTGAAAAGAGAACAACATAGATTAGGGGGAAATGAAAATTTAAAAACTAATAACAATAATAATAATATTATTATGGGTACTATGTCACAAGAAACTTGACAAGGGAAAAAGTCCACCATGTCTCGTCTGCTACACATGTTTTGGCTTCTTCACACAGTCTGAGCAGCAAAAATATGTACACATACACATCAAGTCCTGCCATTCACAAAGAAAAGGAGGGTCAACACTATATAGTGACCGACAAATCGAATATGAGATAGATATTAGATGTATATATTAGTGTTTAGATATATAAATAGTAGCACTACTATTATTATTTTCTACACTTCAATCAAGTGCTTGTTAGGTGTAACAGCCTAATCAAAGCTGGATTCATTTAATTGTGTATAGTTTATGGTTACTCTTTTTTATATTTGTCTGCCAGGTGTTACAAGCCCAATGCTTTATATACTTGAATATCCCATCAAAAATTCAACAAAGAATAATAATACTTATTAATTTAGTCTCACTTTTGAAGAAGAAGTCACATAAGTTCATATTTGTGTAAAAAGATTCTATATTGCAATAGTGCTGCTATACTTAACTACTCTACTACCACTATCAATCATTTTAGAGATACACCACATAGGCAATGCAATTAATGAATGTAAGAAAAAATAAGAGAATATATACCTCCAAATGGGTAATATAGTTGCAGAGAGTCTCATGATTTTGGTAAATTATTATTATTTATTTTCACTGTGACTGGTGAAAAAGGAAGATGAGATCGATCAAGCACGGCCATTGACCATTTTGATGTAACGCTGGTAAGATTCAAGTCTCTGGAGCTTCATCTGATTGTTGAAATTCTTGATGAATGCTTCAGCCCTGAGATTCAACTCCTCAGGGGTCATTGATTTCTCCCTCCTCAATGAAGCTCTGTCATTGAAAGTCTCAGACTTTCTCAGCTCCCTTTGAGCCCAAGCCACAGGATCATCATCATCATGACCCCCACCATCATACCCTATATATGTTTCATAAACACAAATAAATTCATTGAATACACGTAAATAATATTTTGATGCACATAGAGTAATAAGGAGAAATGTTATACAACCATCAATTTTAATTTATTTTAACCATTTTTCGGCCATCAACATTGAAAAGTGTGATAAAATATAATGTTAAACTATAAATTAAGGACGGAGAGTTGATATCGGCCAAAATAGACAAAAGATTGATGGTTATATAGCATTCCTGGAGTAATAAGTGTGGAGCATACATAATTGATAAAGCAGTACCTTGTCCATTGAGTTGTTGGAATGGCTCTGCCTTGGAAATCCTTGCACCAGCACTCCATGTGTCACTCTTCTTCAGCTGTGGCTTCATTGTTTTACCTTGACCCTCCATGATAGCTCTCCATGTTGCTTCCAGTGTATTATCATCACCATCACCATCATGATCATGATCATCACCTTTGTCATCGGAATCCGGCAATAAATAGTCATTGGTGCACTTCTCCAATGATGATGAGCTGCTCAGAATTTTGTCAAATGACAAACCAAACTCTCTTAATTTATCATAATCATAATCACCATCATCATCATCATCAACAACTTGTACTACTTTTTCTTCTTCTTTCTCTTGTTCAATAACCTCTTTGTGTTGTTCTTCTTCTTGCTTAGCTGGAGGCTGAGTTGGGTTGGTGGTGGGAGTGTCTGAAAGAGTGGTGGTTATTAGTGTATCTGAATCTGAATCTGCATCTTCTGATTTCTTGGAATGATGATGATGAGAGAAGGGTATGGAGTAGTGGTGGGAGAAATTGGAGGAAGCAGCAATGGTGATGATGATGAAGTTGAGAATGATGTAAACAAAAGGGAGAGTTAAGGAGGTTCTAGCATCAGACCAAAGGCGAGGGAGAGTTGAGAGAAGGAGGTGGAATGTGTATGGGATTATTGCCACTTTCAACAAAACAAGAAGGGATACAACCCCCATCAACATCAGCACAACCTTTGCAATCCATAAACCTGATTCCAATCTTCTGTTTGCTTTTAGAGAAGAAAAACAAGAAGATGGGTTTTGAAAAAGATCCATCTTTCACAAACAGATAATAAAAAAGAAAGGATTTTTCTTAATCTGTTTGAGAAGAATTATGAGAAGAGAGATAAAAAGATCTCTTGAAAGAAACTATTTGAATAAGCAAAACATTTTGTTCTTGTAGCACAAGAGAAGAAAAAGAGGAAGAAGAAGAAGAAATGATTGTATGCTACCTAGATAATTGAAGGCTAATTTAAAGAGAGAGAGAGAGGTTTGAAAGAAAGAAAGAGGACAACTGTTTCAGGTGGTGTAGAATGTACTTAGTTGCAGAGAAAACATAAATTCCATTAGTACTCTGCTGGTTGTGATTTAGTAATACAAGCACAAGAGGACCACACACCCTTCAATTTAAATCACTGTTCACCATCACCTTCTTTAAATCTCTCTTTGTATCAACACTCTTACTTGGATTCCTCACCGTTAGATTCTTTACATTTATGTTTGGCAGCACTGGACAACTTAAATTTTGTACCCTCAATTCATTATCTAATCTAATAATATGGTATAGTCATGTGTAGTCAATTTTATTATTTAGTAAAAATAATTAGATAATTTAATATATTATTCTTTATGTAAAGTTAATTGTACTCGATGGGTTTTACCCTCTAATTATTAAGAAGAACAAAATTACAAGATTTGCTTACAATTTGTATTTTTATTTTTTGTTTATATTTTTAATATTTAGTAAAAGAGAAAAGTAGAAATAGAAAACAAAAGCGCAGCCAAACTGATCTTAAATTTTTCTTCAAATGGAATTTATAAGTTATGACCCATCTAATAAAGGACAAAGAGTAAATTAATAGTTAATACCATGTTTAATGTTTTTGTGCTTAATGTTTAATTACTTGTGATATTATTTTAAGGTTCTTTTTATAAGTATTTTAAGATAAAATTAAAAAATAAAAAATGCAACTTCTTTTTATTTTAGGAGGGTATGTCCAACAACATCAGACTAATCTCTTATATTTTATCAAAGGTTTATTTTTAGGATTTGACATGGTCACATCCTCTTATGCATATATGTTATTCCAAAATTTAAATTTAAAAATAAACACTTAAGAACCTCAAGTAATTTTTTATTTGAAAACAATTAATACATACATAAAAATAAAACCTTTGATTATATTATTATTTATATTCCTCACCTCGTTATTTTGTTGGCCAATATAATATTACATGATGAGGATAGATAGACCCACCAACACTTTTGCTTTTGGGGTTAATTTAATCATTTTGGAAAATCTTTTGGAAAGCTGGCATAAACTAGAAGCTTATTGAAATTAGTTTTGAGAAATGAATTGAAGTAATATAATTTAAATAAAAAGTAAGAAGATGCGAACTGAATTGAAGTGGTTGTGCTGCGCGGCGGTATCCACAATTTGCGGAGGTCGTGATAAGTGATAACGCCAACCTTTTAGAACCACTCAACTAAAGCGGCGATACACACAAATCATTTATCAATTTCTTATTTCAATTTATTCTATTTATATAACAAATTTGAGTGGGTTTGAGTCTGTCAGCTCAGTTAATTTGTTTAAATAAGTGTAACAAGTTCGAAAAAAATTATAATAAGTTTATGCATTCATGTCAGAAAGTAACATTATACATCTGCTCCCAATTTTTTCTCTACATACATTCTCATTCTGGAATTTTCTTATTGCATGCGTAACGCTATTCGGTACTAGAAAACTTGATACAATTGAATAATATATAGGGAGGAAAATAATTGCTATATATTTTACTATGTATTCCACTATGGTTGCTTTTTCTTTAATTTAAATGAATTCAATATATAGCACTACTACTAGTAGTTAATAGAAAGAAAGGAGAGAGGGCTATGAATAGTGTATTTTAGAAAGTGAATAATGCTCTATAATTGGTTTGTTATAGAATTGTATTTGGATTTGGATATATATGCACCGTACGCTAATGTGGATAAACAAGTTAAGCCTTGCTTTATAGCTAAGCCTAGCTTAGTTAATTAATTAAAGAGTATGTATCAGTGTTTTTATAAGGTAGCGGTAGGCGCTTAGGCATAAGAATGATTAGAATTTTAAATGGAAATATTAACATAGAGGAGGAAGAATCATATTGTCTTGATGTATTCATAAAAAAAAAATTAATTTATATACATTATTTAACAATATATGTTGTTAAATTATATGTATAAATATGTATAACGATGCATCTAATATTATGGTTAATAAAATGGAAATTTAATTTTGTGGAGTATGGAGAGGGTGCGTAGATGTGTAGGGTAAGGTAAGTTGAAGTGATGGGGTATAATGTCGTAGCCCAGGGAACCACCACCACTCTTGACGGCAGCACGCCCTATTCCACCGACCCATTCCTATTTGTACCGTACGCCTAACCTCTTCTAATCATACCCACACTACCACTTTTCTACACCAACACCCTCAACTCTCAACCTTTCATCACTATTCAACTAACATTGTCCTACCAACAATAATTACTTTCTATTTAATTACTACCATTATCAACACTGTCACAAAAAAAATAAAGAAAAAAACTACCATTTTCAATATCAAAACTATCCCTTATGATATTGCCCATGGGATTTACTGTGGTAAGAAAATCTTAAGCTTATTTATTAATAAACACTTAAATTAATTGCACCTCATGGAAAAAATAATGATAAAAATCGGGTATGGATATGCAGAGTGATAATGATGAATTGCCCTTTCCAGGTCTTTGATTACACTCCTTGTCTTCTTTCTCGTGTATTGCTGCATATGTTGGCCCAGAAATATAATTTTATTTTTTCCTAGCAAATGCGCTAACATTCCTTACTTACTTAAATTTTATGGAAGCTACGTTTCCAGGGGAAAAAAACAGTAAAATCAAATATACAGTGCATTAATCTTTTTTACCTCCTTTGATAGTTAATTAGATTAGATAGGTAGTATGTGTAAGTGTCTAATAACTAATAACGCTCACAAATTCAAAAAAAATAGAGATAAAATTTATGTAATAACTAATAAAAGAAATATTAAATAACCATAATTTAAAATTATTTTATTTATTAATTTAATATCTATAATTTCATGTATATTATACATGTAATGGTATATTTATAACGTATAACATTATCTATATTTATTTCAACAATAATTAATTAATCTAAATAAAAATTAAAATAGCTATTAAATATTTTTCATAATGAATATATATATTAATTTAGTAGCTATCACTTTATCATAAGTACTAAAACCTATGGATGAATATTAAGTGTTATGGTGAATACAGGTTGGAAATACTATTTAAATAAACAAAAGATAATAGCAACGACAAAAAAGAGAGTCTCTAATTATTTTGGTTGTAAACTAAGTCATTCATTCGTGGGGCTGAAATAAAATATCTGTAATGATTGGTGAAAAAGGAAAAGGATACAATAACTTGTCATTTAAAAAAGTCTTATTATATATGCTCCCTTCACGGGATTATGTTGTTTTATATCGTTAGGTATAATAAATTTCAACTTTGTTCAATCATTTAACTATCCATTTGAATCTTCTATTCCATCCATATATGACTCCAAATGAAGACTGTATTAGAAATTAATAAACAAAATTAAAAGTAAGATTAATTAGGTGCGTCAAAATTAAACGTTGTATATATATATATATATATAGTGCATTGTTCGGTAAAAAATAGTGACTTTAAGAATAATATATTTTTTAATTTGTATGTATATAGTAAAAGATGTAGGTAGTATTTAAGATATATGGGGCGGCATATATCACTATCAAAATGAAAAAGATAATAAAAACTAGAAGATAGATAAGAGTAAGACAATAATGAAATGGTTACTGTAGTTTAAAAGAAAAAGAGGGTAAAGTCACACTAATTATTTGAATTTATATGGTGAGTGATATAAGCAGTTCCCTAACAGTCGTGCTAGATAGCCTTATTATAAAATGAAGAGAATAATAATAATAAGAATAAGGTATAAAGGATGAAGTAGCGTGAAAGCTAAACAAGAAATCTATGTAGCTATCCAATAAGTTGATGAGGGTGAAGGCCTGAAGGGAAAATAGGTTATACAATGGTATCACACTATCACTTGCTATATATTGTGCACGCCAATTATTATAAACATTCGAGACACAATAAAAATCATATTAAATTTTTATTTAATATTTATTAATCATTTGAAATAGATGAGTAATTTTAAATGTGATCAATATATAATTATAATTGTTATGTATATATATGAAATTATAGATGTTAAGTTAAATAAAATATTTTATATTATTATCTTCCAATATTATATAAAATTATATATTATGATAATGTTAGAAATAAAGACAATAAATAAAAATTATTTAATTATTTTAACAGTGATTAAACTGATTTTAGTTATGTTTGGTTTTTTATTATATTTCAAACAATTTTTATTATATTATTATATTCTTACATGATATTAGAAACATATATATTTTCAGCTTCTAAAGATGGTAACTTGTTTTACTTTCCTCTGAATTCCCTCCTAAAAAAAAGTATAACGAAGGAATTATTCTTTACATACTTGGTCAACCAATAATCTTTGTAGTGACTTATATCACAATAATTCTGTTGCATTTCATGAGTTTATGCATGTCCGTTTCCATGTCATCCACTCCATTATAAAAAATAAAAAAAAAGGTAAAAATATCATACTGTTAGGCGAAAGTATGGAGATCGAAGGCGAAGAATGGAGAGGAATCGAGTGGTTAAGAGACTTCGCTTTTCTTACTTTTGTCGAGAGTTAGGAAACTCGAAAGGAAGTCTTCGATGACTCGATGAAGAGAAGAAGTTTCTTTCGAAGATAGTCCTGGATCGAAGATTGGAATCAAAAGCAAAGGGCACTGACGTGGCAAACGATGGAAGTTACTAAGATGAAAGAAGTTCTGAACGGTTATTCAACGTGGCACTGGATGATTGGGGGAAGGTATCTATAAATAAAGGGGGAAGGCTTCGTTCCAAAGGTTGGAATTTTCACACTCGAAAACACACTTAAGCATTTTCACATCTTAAAGACTTTCTGATTGTGCTCAAGTTACTTTTCTGTGTAGGGTTCCTTCCACCTTTTCATTTCTACTTCATTTACTTACCAAGTCATTTACTTTAATGCAAGTTTTACTTTAATCATTGTAGTCCCTTTACTATTGTTAATTCTGTAAACAATTCTTCGATATTCTGTGAGGAATTGCATTTCATTGTCATGGTCTTTCGAAATTCTGAGGAAAATTTTTTGATACATTAATCATTCAGATATTGGTGTTCTCTTTCTGTTTCCATTTACTAACACAACACAACTAATTTGCAAACGGTGTCAACTTTGAGGGGTTGAATTCCACTCCTAGATTACTTGAAAAGATCAAAATACAGATTTCGTTTGTTTTTTTTATCAATTTGTAGAAAATCTGTAAAACACATACATTTATGTAAACGTGAGAGGCCTTTTATTTAAATAAAAGATTTCATTAATTTTTAATTGGTATAAAGAGTTGATTATTTACGATTTTGTGTATTATTATCAATTACTTTTGTAAGAAGGACTAGCTATTTGCGGCAATTTTTGTTTTGCGGCGACTTTTTAATCACCGTGAAATAATTTCACGTTAACCGTCGCCTATTATAGAATTTTTAAACAATATGATTTTGTGAGGTAACGACCGTAAACATAAAATATGATAAATGTTGTGAATAAAATTAAGGAAAGAAAAACATATTTCCTAAGAAAGATGCCTTTGTGAAATATGTAACAAGCTAAGCAAATTTCAAGTTATATATATTTTATAGTCATTTCTCAGCGAAATATGAATAAATCAGTTACACTGCATAATTTTTATTTTATTTTTAATTATCAGCTTATTGACATTTATTTCTCTTAAGTTAATTCTATTAAATTTATTTAAAACATAAATATCAATAGAGAAATATTCCATTTGAACTCAACTAAAATAATATGAAATGATAAAAAATAATAAAAATAGAAATAATTCAAAATATACAATTTAGTTCATATTCTAAAAAAAATTACATTTTTACAAACTTATTCATTTAAATAATATATAGGTAAAAAATCATTTAATAAAGCAAATTATTAATTATTATTAAATTTATCAATTTTATTGAGCATTAATCTCACAATTTCACTATATTTTTTTAAGAATGCTTTATTATTTTCAGAAAGTAAACAATAGTATCACGTTAATTATTATTATTATTATTAAAGATGTCATAGGGTTTTTAAGTTGCATAAAATAAAGTATATAAGTGCAAACTTTTAGCTTCTCTTATTATTAACCACTACTTTATTGAAACACTACTAAGTACTAATCCATCTTCGATTTGAAAATTCATTTATCTCCTCAAATTTGAATGAGCATGAGAGGATCCATGTTGATCTCAATAATTGGACCTAGCTGGAAAAAATTCATGCCGCCAATGAATGCGTTTATCTGATCTTTCTAGATGTTCACAAAAAGATAGTCTTCATACACTTCATACTAATCAGAGTCATAATAGCAATATCCCAATGCTTTTCTAATTTTTTTTAAAAGGATTTATTATGATAAATAAGTAATATTAGTATGCATTCCTTTAAAAAAAAAGAATAAATGTTTTTTAATATTTTTAAATCTTATAATAAGAATTTTTCTTTTATTTTGTCATACTAATTAAAAGAAAAATTAATAGTTTTTATGGTCATCACTAAGTGAGAAAAATGTTTGATATATTATTCATGATGATGAATAATAATTATCAAATATTAAAGACCCATCATAAAAAATATTTTCATGATAATAATTATTGACATCTCAACAATCACCCTTAAATATTTTGATGATTTCTAGTTAGCCATTAAAACTATTTTTAAACAACTTTTTTTTAAACTACTACTAGAGACCATAAAAAAAGTTCATTTTACTCAAAGTAGTATAACCAAAGATGAAACGTAGCAATATATCTATTAATTATTAAATAATATTATAAATAATAATTTAATTTGTCATAGCAATGGTGACAGATGGAATAGAAATGAGAAAATGCAGGAAGCAGATGGGAGAGGAAAAAAGAAGCATTGCGGAATCGGCAAGGTATTAAGTTAGTGTGTCATGGAATCATGAAGGGAGGGCCACCATATATATATATATATAGTGACCAAAGTGCTTAGATTATTATTGTCACGAAAAAGGGTATTCCGAATTTCCATAGGGGCCCTATATACACATCACGGGAACAATTTCTACTATGATCTTAAATACTATCACCTATATATAATTTTATTATTTATTAAATTAATTAGTAGTGAACGTTATCACTCTGGCCGTGAAAACTTCGTTCATTTTTAATACACTCGCAAAAGAGTTAGGGTTAGAGTCTTAGAGAATAATCCAAAGAAATAGTTAGGGTTAAACAAAATTATTTAGTTTGTATTTTATTTTTTATTTTCTTTTTTTATTTTTCTTTTTTTATTTTTACGATTTTGAGACAAAAAATAGTAAAAATAATAAAACCTTATTTTTGTTTTTGTTTTTTACTTTTTCCACAAAATTTTAAGAAACTGAAAATACTAAAAATGTTAGGGTTAGAGAATAGTCCCAAAAAAAACTTAGGGTTAGAGAATAGTCCCAAAAAAATGTTAGGCTAGAGAAGATTATTTTTTTTTTACTTTTAATTTTTTTTTTGTTTTTCCCCACAAAATTTTACTTTTAATGTTTTTTATTTTTAAAATTTTTTGACAAAAATAGTAAAAAATAATAAAATCTTATTTTTGTTTTCATTTTTTTCTTTTTTCCCCACAAAATTTTAAAAACTGAAAATACTAAAAATGAAAAAAAAAATGCAAGTTAATTAAATGCATCTTTAATATATTTTTTTAATGTGAGATGGATTAAACCTACTGCGTGCACATTATTATACTAATAATATACGTATATATATTTTGGTTAATTATAACAATTATAATTTAAAAATAATAAAACATGTGAATTATTAGTAGTAGATATGATGATTAAAATAGGGTAAAATAGCATGCAATGGATGGTATAAATAAAGCAGAATCCTACATAGTGCTCTAAAGTAACATACAATAATTTCTTGTGAGTCATGAAACCATATTGAACCTTTACCATTACCTTGATGAATATGGCTCTGCATGTGCCTCTCAAGTCTCAAGAACAATGCCAAAGTTATTATATGGGGCCCTTTTATATAATCTAAAATAGATTTTACTTCTTCTTCTTTGTCCCTATTGGGCCCTCATCATATTCAAAATCAGCCCCCTCCTTACCTTGTACACTAGCATGAATAAGGAAATTAAAAAAGAAAACAGATTAAATCTAATTTAAAACTCAAAAAATTTACCAACATAGACATAATAGGGTCAATAATTAGAATGGTGAATGCTCCTTTTCAGAATAAACAACACGAGAAAGTCATGGTTCATTCTTACAAAGTTTCTAATGTTCTAATAAAATACACTCCCAAAAATATTTCTCATTATATATACACATAGAGACTACTGATAATTTATTTACTATGCCGAGTTACTTACTTAAAAATAAAACGTTATTTGCAAAATATTTTCTATATTGAATATTAATAGATTCAAACTCTCAATCTTTTAAAAACGATACTAATAATGATATTTATTACCCTTCAATATCCAAAGCTTTATATTTTCTATACTTTGAATTTTCCAATCAACCTAGATATAACTCCATGCATTAGTTTAAAATTCAAAATCTGATTAAACAAATTCAAGTTGCTTATCACTCGAATCAATTAGGTTTTCTATACGATACTAAAATGATGAGCCGCTAAAACACATGCATCTGTGTTATTGGAATTATCTCTAATAAAAGGATATGAGTGTAAATTAAGTAATGTTGCTAATTAAAAATAAAAAAAAAAGTGAGAAATAATTAAAATTAAGAAGGAGGGAATGAAGAGAGATTATTATTATTGAAAGGGGCAGAACGCCGCTTGGTGGGTAACCACCACTTTTAAGTAGTAACTCTCTTAATAGTCTCAAGTCATTGGTGGCACCAACAACTCCATTGCCACACACAACCTGCTATAAACAAACCTAATTAATTAATTAATTAATAGCCCCTTATTCTTTAATTTAAAGAATTTGCATTGGCATCATCCTCCTCCATTGTCACCATCCATAGGCTTCAACATTCAATAGTGTAGCTCACAACACCGATCCTATAAAGAAGAAGCTAATTAAGCTACTACCACCATTTCTCCATTACATGCATATACAGCTCATCATAATCCTTTAAAGGAAACATTTTGGATTCTTCTTCTTGGGAAAATCATCATCATATCTTTATGCCTATTATTATTTATTTTTAAATACTACGTATACATAGAAAATTAGTTATTAAATTTAATTTTATATATTTCTATATATATATATATATATATATATATATATATATATATATATATATTTTAACTGACTAATTTTTTTTTTGTATACACAGTATATATAATTATTTTTTATATGATATTCATTCAGAAATGTGTATAGTATTTTTATATTTAAAATAATTCAATAGGCATCTATTATCAAGATAATATTATTGTTTATTATGTATAGAGCCAAATTACATATACAGGATTATTTACTAAGATGTGGATATTTTGAAAGTTAAAAATATTTTTAGTAACATGTCAGAGTATAGATTGATATAAAAGGTTCACATTAACATACATTGGCACTATATATAAAAATATATTTGATTAGGATTTTGATGTATAATTAATTTTTTTTTTTTGGACTTTGATGTATAATTAATTAAAGAGTGATATACAATAGGTAGGCCTGGTTGTCACCCCAACAAAGATACTACAGGGATCAGGATTAGGGTACAAACTGTTATAGTTATAAGTTAATAGTTAATTAACCGTAGAACCTTAATAGTAGACTTTATAGTATAAGATCTTCCATCTATCCGTACTTATAGTTATAGGGTTCCCACGTGAGGTTAATTAGATTAACATCCAATCCATGGCAACCCATATGATGAAGATAGAGATTAATAATTTACCACATTATATTATGTTATGGTCATCATTAATACAAAAGAACAAATAAACTT
>JASCZI010211455.1:136345-164670 GCA_036250425.1 Stylosanthes scabra | reverse complement strand
CTCTTGCTCGAGAACCTAAGCCTCATAATTAGTTCCAATATTATCACTAACACCTCCTGGACAATCTTATCCTAAAAAAGAGTGGGTTGTGTGCCAGTGAATATGCCTTTGATCTTTTCTCTTGGATAGGAAATCATAGTCGGTGGTGTCTCATGGTGCTGGCCACATGGTGGCCAAGGAAGACATTATGGAAGAAGATAATGTCTCTGAGGGCAGAGAAGGGGATGGAGGAAGGGGGAGGTAGGAGCCAGTGTCGTCGGTGATGACCTTGTGGCAGTCAAAGAACCAGAGATTAATTCGATAGAAGGAAGGGGAGAGGTTGGTGATGGTAACATTTGGCGGAAATGAGGAGTGGGAGAGAAATGCCAAGGGATAAATTCGGAATAATATATTATTATTAGGGATATTTTTGATATTTCAAATGTTTTGTTGATTTGGTGTGAGAGTTGATTTTGAAATCAAACCTCTTTTGCTCTGATTTACAATTGAAGGAAACATATGAATTGGAATTCTAGAATGAATTCAAATCATTCATTTTTGTGTATTCCAAAGCAAGAGTTACAATTCAATTCTTGAGAGAATTCTGATTCTTGGCTTTCCAAACAAGCTCAAAATGAGAGACAAGGTATGAGTAGAAGATTGATTACCTCTCCATCATCGGAAGGCGAGGCCAGGTTCCAATCGTAGCAAGTCGGACCACCACAGCAGGGCAACGAACAGGACACGGAGTCGGCCTCAAATCTGGAGCCGCAGCAGACCCGGTTTCCCGTCTCGTCGCATCCGGCGAGATCACCCCCATCTGCAACTTCGCCGGCGACTACACCAGGCAAGGATTGAGTCGTTTCTCTACCGTCCGGACCACCACACCAGGAGCAGATTCAGAGTGGGCTTCACACTGGAGCTGCAGCAGACCCGGTGCCCCATATCTTCGAGTCCGTCAATTTCATCCTCTCCTCTCCAGCAGCGTCGCCAGACGTTTGACTAATGACTTAACGAGCATGGGAAAGCGTGCCTATGTCGTGCCTAGCCAGGGTAGACGTTGAGAAGAAGAAGACTCTTCGTTTTGGGGGCCGGTTCTTCTATCTTTACTGGTCGGGTACGGGTTGGTGGTTCTGGTCTCTTACCGGGCTTCGATCCGGTTTGGGCCCAGGACAAACCATCGTCAAAAAAAAAAACTAACACAGATCATGGGCTTTTAGCTCACTTTTCTAATAAAAAAGAAAAGGAAAATATAACACGAATAAAACAAAGTGGATACTCAAATACAGTTACCTTCATATGAAGTTGCTTGCTAATCACCTTTAAATGAATTAATATGTTTGTCCAAAATGTAATCTAACAGTTCCAAATGACAACTTCATATAAGGTTCTTCCTACTTTCTGACTCGCTAATCTTCTTCTTCTTCTCCATTTTCTTTCTTCTTTTTTCTTCTGTTTTCTTCTGTTTCATCCTTTCTCTATCACATACACCTTCGTTATCACCAATTCTCTCACATCAAACACCCACAAGTGCCGTCTTCACTGATATTAACTTTCGACCAACACACCTTCAACACTTCATGCAACTGGTTTCTTACATGCAAAGTCGCAAAACTGTTCCTCGGATTACTACGAATTCTAAGAACAGAATTTTCATAATTCATCAGAGGTCAACGTACATCACAAAAGTAACAATTAAGTAACTATTTGAGAAATGGAGGATAACAATGAACTAAGAAGTACACATGCAGCGATCAAGCAACATGCAGATAAAATCAACGTACACAATCAGCATGCAGAGATACATCAGATCGAGGAAGAAGAAATTGAAGCAATTCAAGGGAGAGATGATGGATATGAGGAAGAGAATTTCAATCTGGTGGCCAAAGTTCTGTGCAAGAAAGAGCTTAATTTCAAGACAATTAAAGCATCTTTAATGGGAATGTGGGGACAACCTGAGGGTGTAGCTATCACTGAGGTTGGAAGGAACCAAGTGCTGATAAGTTTCCAGAATAGGAGCAAAGGATTTCAAGTTTGGAGGGGAGGTCATTGGAGCATAAAAGGCAATTTGTTCAACATGCATGTCTCTGGTCAGGCAACAATTCACTGTTTGATATAAGTCACAGAGAAATTGACTTATGGTTTCAAATGCATGGAGTCCCCTTCACATGCATGAACACAAGAACAGCGATGAAAGTTGCAAGGAGATTGGGACCAATTGTCGAAATAGAGGATCCATGGAGAGAGAGGATGCTGCAGAGGTCTTTCTTAAGGGCCAAGGTTTCTTTCGACACTCTGAAACCGCTGCCCACTGGATGCTGGCTCAGAGTGGGAGGTAAGCAGCGAATCTGGATAGAATTCAAAATTGAACGTATTAAAGACTGTTGCTGTTATAACTGTGGAAGGATAGGACATGCAAAGAAGGATTGTTCTTACCCAAGGGCCACATTGAGGTAACCTACAGAGTCCAAATATAAGTCAGGACTTGGCGTGAACAGAGCAATACCCTTGACTTTTGCTGAACGAGAACACGTCAAGGAGTTCCCAAAACACGGGGGGACGAAAACTGACTCTGATAGTGAGGGAGACGAGGGTGCTAGGCTGATGAGGAGGAAAAGCTGGATAGCTGGAAGTGGAAATAATTCTAAAAACACGCGAGAGATGAATACTGAAGGATCAAGCCAGATTCGGGATACAGGTACTGAAGTCCAAGACTCCAAGACTTAGCCTATTGATGAAGAAATAGAAGTACAGATAGAGGAAGACATGAATAAAGAGCAAACAAAAGAAGCTAACATAGAAGATATGGTGATGATAGAAAGGAAAGAAATGAGTATAGCAGGAAACATACCAAGTAAGGAGCCCATTCAAGCTGCTGATGACACAGATTCCTATTTAGTTGAGCAGAGAATGAAAGTGGTGGAGGGACATGTAGGAGAAGGAGATGATACCAATACAGATAGCCCGATCGGAGACATAATCAAGAAGTTTGCATAAGAAGGAAATCAAGGAGGGAGCCAGAGAGAGCTGAAAGGAAAAGAAATTGTAACATGGGAGCAGAAGAATAATAGGCCACCCAAGAAGAAATATAAAGCCAGAGAGTGCCACCAATACTTTGTGGAAAATGCCCGATGATGAGGATAATGCCATGGAATGTGACAAGGATAGCCGGAAGATGATGGAGTACCAGAAACAAGAGATGGAGCTGGCAAATGTGATGAGCACAGTGCTAACCCCGAAAAGGAAAAAATCAGATGTTAGTAATGACTGTATTAAAGGAGTTCCTGAAGAAGATGGAAGGGATGGAATGAAAGCAGATCCTGTGAAAAAGAGGAAACAAGTCACTTTTGCTATAATGGCTGAGGAGGCGGGCCTAAGCAAGCCCCACCAGAGTTGGAATTGTCGCGAGTTGGCGGCCCCTGCGACAATTAGGGAATTAAGAGACATTAAAAAGCACTTTGAGCCGTTCCTTTTGTTTCTTATGGAGACCATAGCAAAAAAATCTAAGTGTAATAGAATCAGTAAGAGTTTGAAGTATAAAAATGTGTTTTGTGTAGAACCCCGGAGGTTGTTCGGCGGGCTATGTTTATTTTGGAATGATAATATAAACATTAATGTGTATGAATGGAGTACAAATTATATTAGAGCTAATATTCTTAATAATAATAATATCACTGAATGGAATATAACTTGTGTCCATGGAAATCCAGATCCAAAAAAGAGAAGACAGCAGTGGGAAGAGATGGCAGAAGGAAGAGGAAACTGTACAACACCTTCTCTACTCATTGGAGATTTCAAGGATGTACTGAGCCAAGAAAAGAAGGACGGACTTCACCTCAAACCTCCAAGATTTTAGGAATTTTGTTGATAATATAAATGTTATGGATCTGAACCTTAAGGGCCCTAAATATACTTGGTATAGTAATCCTATGAATGGTTTCATTACTAGAGAGAGATTAGATAGAGGGCTGGTTGATTGGGAATGGAGGAGAAAGTTTCCACATGCTGTTCTTAATGCTCTCCCAGCTATTAGTTCGGATCACTGTCCTTTGGTTCTTGAATTAGAACCGAAAGGCAAGAGGAGCAGAACCTTCATCTATGAAGCCTTTTGGGAAGAGAATAAAGAATGTGTTGAGATTATTAAACAAGGGTGGAATAAGGCAGGTAATGGAACATGTTCATAGTGGGGAAACTTAAACCAAAAGCTCAACAATTGTAAAGGGCCTTAACCAAGTGGAGTAAGGAGAAGTTTAAAAAGGCACACATTGAGATTGAAAACAAAAAAAGAGAATTGGAGAATCTACAGGGAGAAGACTTGAATGATGATAATCAGAAAAGAGTGGAAGACCTTAAAGATGACATCAAAAGTTTTTGGAAGCAAGAGGAGATGTATTGGGGGCAGAGATCTAGAATTAAGTGGTTGAAATTTGGTGACAAAAATTCCGCTTTTTTTCATGCATCAACTTTACAGAGGAGGGATAGGAACAGAATCACCAGAATTAAGGATGCTAATGGTAATTGGGTTAGTGGTGATGAGAATGTTATTAAGATGGCAGAGGATCATTTTAAAAATTTATTTACTGCTACTACTAACCTGAATTTTCAGAACTGTGTTAATAAAGTGCAGGCCAGATTCACTCAAGAAATGAATAACGAATTAAGGAAGGAACCTACAGATGAGGAGATCAAGAAGGCAGCATTCAGCATGGGAAAGTTGAAAGCTCCAAGACCGGATGACTTAAATGGTTTATTTTATCAAAATCATTGGGAAACCATCTATCGTGAGGTATGCAATGCTGTTAAAATTTTTTTTAGAGATGGTATGTTGCCACAAAACATATGTGAAACAACTTTAGTCTTAATCTCTAAGGTCAGTAATCCAAAATCAATTAGCAATTTGAGACTTATTAGTTGCTGCAATTATTTGTGCAAAATAGTCTCAAAAGTGCTTGTCATGAGGTTGAAAAATTTTATAGATGAAATCATCTCTCCTGTTCAAAGTGCTTTTGTTGGTAAACGTTTGATTCAAGACAACATCATAATTGTTCAGGAGATGTTTCATTCTTTAAAAAAAGGTATGGAGGCTTCCAATAATGTTATCATCAAGTTAGACATGAATAAAGTGTATGATAGAGTAGAATGGAACTTTTTGGAAGCTATCCTTTTAGCCTTTGGCATGGACAAGCACATTGTTAAGTTGATAATGGAATGTGTTTCAAAGGTTACCTATCGGATTAAGATTAATGGGATTTTTTCTGGCATTATCAAACCCCAAAGAGGATTAAGACAAGGGGATCCATTATCCCTTTACCTTTTCATTATCATGGCAGAGATTTTCACTATTTTGATGAATGAGGCAAAGAACAATGGGAACATCTCAGGGGCTAGGATTGCCCCCGAAGCCCCGGAGATGTCTCATTTGCTCTTTGCCGATGATTACATTATCTTTTCAAGAGCTGAAGAAGAGGATATTTACCAGATTTTGATGATTCTAAATGAATATACGGAAGCCACTGGTCAAAGGATTAATTTGGACAAATCTGGACTAACTTTTGGTAATTCTGTTTCTATTAAAACTAGAGTCAACATTGAGGAGATTCTTGGCATCCAATCCTGGGATAACCCAGGAAAGTACTTGGGTCTTCTGGCCCAATGGGGTGCATCTAAAAATAAGGCTCTAAAATGGATAGAAGAAAGAGTGAATGAAAAGATAAGCGGCTGGAAGCAGAATTTTTTAAACCAAAGTGGGAGGGAAGTGCTGATTAAGTCTGTAATTCAAGCGATCCTAGCTTATGCCATGAGTTTTCTGAAGTTTCCGAAGGGGTTTTGTAACAAATTATGTAGTAAAGTGGCAAAATTTTGGTGGGCGTCCAGTAGGAGAGAAAGAGGCATTCATTGGTTGATTTGGGGGAAGATTAGCAGAAACAAAGGAGAGGGAAGCTTGGGGTTTAAGGATTTTTACTTACAGAACCTTGCTCTTTTGATGAAACAAGCGTGGGGAATACACAAGAATCCGGATGGGCTCTGGGTTAGGATTTTGAAAGCTAAGTACTTCAAGAATGATAGTTTTTGGGACATAAAGAAGAAGAATAATGTGTCATGGGTCTGGAGAAGTATCTTGGAAGGGAGAGACTTATTGAAAAGGTTTTGTCGTTGGTCCGTAGGGGATGGCAATAATGTTGATATTCATCAAGACAGATGGATTTTAGGGACTAAAAATAATGTTAAAACAAAAAAAAGATGGCCTCTACAAAGTTTGTAAAATCATCACAGAGAATTCTAGTTGGAATCTAAACAAAATCAGAGAGTACTTTGATGACAATACCACTGAGCTTATTCTGAGAACTCCCATCAGTTGCTTAAAGAGAAAGGACAACATTATTTGGGATCACTGCCAAAGTGGTGAGTACAGTGTGAAATCAGGTTACCATGTGCTAAAAAATAATTTAGCTAAATAAGAGACCATGAGTGCTTCTACCAGTAATAGGGACACAACCATTTGGAAGGAAATATGGGGCATGGATTTACCAGAGAAAGTTAAAGGTTTCCTGTGGAGATGTTCTCACAATATCATCCCTGTACTAAGCAACCTTTGCAAGAAAAAAATTGCTAAATCTATTTTATGTCCTATCTGTTTACAGGTTGAGGAAACTACTGAGCATGCTCTCTTGTTATGTCCCTGGACCAGAGCTGTGTGGTTCGGCTCACAAACACAGCATTGCCCTGATCCAATGAATGTTACCTCTTTTACTAACTGGTTTCTGAGTATCTTATGCAGGTATAAAGGAGGAAGTCATGAGGAATACAGATGCTATAGTAGGAAAATTGGGTCTTTGTTATGGGAGATTTGGAAAGGAAGAAACAATTTTATCCATAACAATTATCAACCAAATTCAATTTTAACCATTTACAGAGCACAAAAGGCAGAACCAGAGTTCTTATCAAACTATGAGGATCACATCGCTAACCAGAATAAATCTATATCTAGAGAAGCTAGAAAGGAAGTTACCTGGCATCCACCTCCAAGAGGATGGATGAAGTGTAATGTTGATGCTTCCTTCTCAGGCTCTTCTGGACTTGGTTCTCTGGCCGCAGTCTTCAGAGATGAATCTGGAATTCTATTGACGGGCATGGCGAATTCTTCTTTAGCATCATCGCCATTATCAGCAGAAGCTTTAGCTTTGAGGCAAGCCATGGTTCTGGCAAGGAACTTCAATCTCAGCAAAGTGTTGTTTGAATCAGACCGTGCAACTCTGGTTCAAGCCATTAAATCGAAGTCAAGAATAGCTGAAATTGATGTCATTCTAGAAGACATTTGGGAGCTGAGTAAAGAAATACCTGATAGTGGCTTTACTTAGGTGCCTAGAGATGGAAATCACCTTGCCCATGAGGTTGCCAGATTAGCTGCGGCAAATTCCTTGAGCCCGTCTTGGTGCTCCCTGCGTCCTCCGTCAATCAACCGCATCCTGCGATCTGAAGCTTCTCCTAGAATAAGGGGTCCTTAGGTTCTTGTATAGGTTCTGTGTTTTCTCTTGTTTTTTTGGTGGTGGCTTGGATGGTGGACTGATTCTGCGTTTGGTCGTCTGTGTTTTGGAAGGGGAGGGGCTCGTGTATGAAGCGGATGTATTGGGGAGCGGAGGGGTTGGGTCGGGTTCTGGTGGATTTGGTCCTGTGGGTCAAACCTTTGTCCAAAAAAAAAACACGAATAAAATCCAAATTAAAAAATTTAATAAACACGAAAAACAAGAAAGGATGGAAAACATGGAAAAAATAATTATCGACAAAAGAAAATAAAAGAAATGAGATGTTGATAAAGAGTAACCCAGAAGTGTAAGGTCACGCCTAGGCGTCATAGACCAGCAATCACGGCTAACAAACCACGCCTAGGCGTGGTGATTCAAGCCTTGGACCATGCTTAGATGTGGACAACAACACAAGACAACAACAAGGCGAGGCGTGACCTAGCCAAGTCAAGACGCGGCCTCACATGTCATCTCCAGTCATGCACTAACCAAGTCTAGGCGTGGCCTTGTGCCTAGTAACCATGGTCTCTATTTTGTAACTCTTTAACCATGATTCATTAAGTTTAATATCAAATTTTAAGGCCCAAAATTACGGTTAGTTCACAAGGCCTGCAAGTTGGATGAAGTTAGATTGGAAGTTTGACAAGCAAGTAAGCAAGCTCAAATCAAGTCTGCAAGGATTAGTGGATGTCAATAAATGTAATTTCATTAGGATTTAGTTTGAATTTGAATTTAATTTGTCTTTTAATTAGAATTAGGTTTAGTTATTAGTATAAATAGTGACAAAACTACTAGGGTTAGTCACTCAGACTTAGCTACAGACTTATATTCTTAATCCTAGTTTACGTTTTCTGCTATGAGTAACTAAACTCCATTATTGAGAATAGGAAGCTCTGTTCATCACGACATCGAGAATTAATACAAGGGTGATTCTCGTTCTTCATTAATAAGGGATTAGTGTACTAAGAGGTAACTAATTTTGTCTTGTTTTGATTACTGAGTTTGAGAAAACCAGTAATCAAACAAGCTTGAAAACTCTTCTTCATATCTATTCTTTGAACTAGAAATAGGAATTTAATAGATGTGTAATAATTAATCTGTGATAATTCAATTGGATTAGAGTTAAGTTGAATAAGTGACATATAATTCAATCTAAAATCACTTTTGAATATTACAGGTTAGAATCATAATTGCTCTTCATCTCTGTTCTTGTTTAATTAGTCAAGAGATTGATAATTAATTAGGTTCAGAGATATTAAATTACAGAGAGATCAGAATTTAGTTAATTAGGATTCATTGTGAATTGGTCATTACTTGCTAAAGAAGAAAATAGATTTTACAATTAAAAATTTTAGGGTTGAATATCTCAAAGTTCTTAACTCTTTCTAATCCTAATTCTTGTTGCTTCATTCTCAAGTCTCTCTATTGTTATTTACACGTGAATACTACTTGCTGTTATTCATTGATTTTGGTTTCTATTTATTGCAATTCTATCAAAACTTTTTGATTATTGATTTACTCTAATTAAAGAACATGTTAATTAATATTGCTTAATCTGTTAATCCTCGTGGAAACGATACTCACTCACTCTTTATTATTTGTGATCCGGTACACTTGCCGGTAGTCCAAAACTCTGCAAGGATTTCGGCCATCAAGTTTTTGTTTAAAAGCATGAGAGGCAATCCATTAATAGCATCCCAAGAATCTTGGTAGGTGGCGCCGCGGCAGAGAGTTGGTGCTTCGGCGCCAGTTTGTAATCAACGAAAAGAGCGACAATGTTGGCTTCAAAGACGAGGTTGCTGAGGAAGTTGAGGTATAACAGGATCTGGGGTTAAGATATGTAGAAGGCTCCGCCATAGATGTAGATACATTATGGGGACTTGTTCTGACCGTGAGTAGTGTTGTGGGGACAGTAAAGCCTGGTAGTGAGGTGGGTTTTTGGTTGGACGATGCCAAAGAATGATGAAATAGTAATAAATCATAGAAAGAAATGATGGTGGGGGTGGTGAGGAAGGGTTTGAGTGGTGGTGTGGTTAGGGATTTGGGTGGGATAGAATTAAATTTTCGAGTTAATTTAAATTAAACGAAATTTTGAAAATTTGAAAAAAAATTTAAAATTAGTTTTATCAACCAAATTCCATCTTTTATGGATATAAAGTTAATATTTTTTTATGGATAAATTTATTAGCGTTTTAATTTTTTGTATATTTGGTAATTTTTCAATATATAAAATGCGTGCATAGAGAAAAAAATGGTATTTTTTTTGTGTCTAGAAAGAGAGGATATTTATGATAGTGGTAAGGATATGAAAGAAATTTTGATAAAAGAAAAATTGTTCATTTATTTATTATGAAAATATTATTATAAAGATATAATTAAAAATTATTTTAAACATAAAAAAATAAAAAATGAATTATATTAAACTTGAAGAATAATTATGAGATTTTAAAAATAAATTTGAGATTTTATGAAAATGTTAAGGATTAAAAATATAATTTATCTCAATAAATTATCAAATGATATTTTTTAGGGGATCAGCTCATGCCATAAATAAGGTGCCATGTGAAAGAGAATAAGACAAATTTTTGCTTAGTTTATTTAATATATTAGTTGTACTTGTTAGCATTAAAAAATCAATTAGCCTTGCCATATAATCGGTTCAATTTCACTATATAGTCCAAGTTAAAGATGTAAGTTTTTTTATGATTCATGTGTTTGGATCAACAGAAAAATAGAGGAAAGAAAATTGATGAAGAGAAAATGAAGGAAAAATGGAGTTTTTCTTTGTTTGGTTATACAAAAAAAACAAGGAGAAAAGAAATACATGTGGGGCGCACATTAAAATTTTTCCGCTCATCACAGGCGTGAAAACTTGTGGGAAAGTTTGAGGAAAGGTTAATTACCTTTATGCCCCTTCATATATTTATTTTTTTATTCTTTATAAAAATAAATTAAGATTAATGTTATATAGAAAATAAGTTTAAGGAAATAATAAATAATAATTAAAAACTAGTACTTCTTATAATACATTTTATATAATTTTTTAAATTAAATTAAAATATAAATATTATTTTATAATATAAGAAAATCATATAGTTTTCTCATTATGACATTTAAAAAGTAGGAAAAATTACCAAAACTACCCATGAAAGTTTCGAACGCTGACAAAACTACCCATAAAAGAACGAAACAAACTTTCTACCCACGAAAGATCACCTCCGTCTGACAAATCTACCCAGACGTTAAGCTGGTGTTAATGGCGTTAAGTGGGTGTGCCAGGTGTCACGTTAACTGCTGACTCAGAAAATAAATTAATATTTATAATTATTTTAATTAAAATTAGGGTAAAATTGATATGGGGAAAAATCTCTCAACCTCACACTCACATTTGTTCGTCCTTTCTCTCTCCTTTACCTCCATTGGCATCTTCTTCCTATACAAGTTCTTCCCCAAATCAAAAACCTTAATATGTCCAGACGCAGTTGGAGTATCCTATGTGGTTCAAATGGAAGCTTATTAAATGGAGACGGTGGTTCGTCCTCAACAATGAAGCAGGAGAAGAATATTTCAAGTACATGCTTCTGTGGACAGAGTGTGGTGCTGCTACAATCTGGAACATTGACTAATCTTGGGAGATGGTTCATCTGCTGTCCTCTGTGGAAGGTAATAGATGTTGTACCTTGAGTTATTTCACATAGTTATGTGTCTCCTAGCTTCTTCTCACCCAAAACCCTGTTAATGTAGACCATGGACTGCAAGTATTTTGTGTGGGTGGATGAATGATGGAGGTTGGAAGGGTTTGTCACGAGCCTTGATTGGAAGAACTAGGGAGAAGCAATCTTCAAGGAATGAGGTAGAAGACATGGACCTTGCTTAGTTAGGGGCTACACGCGAGTTTGATTTGAAGATCATAATGAAGATGCGGAAGATTCATAGAGAAATCAAAACTGTTAGGGTTTGGGTGGTTGTCAATGTTTTATTATTGTTGGTTTGTTTAGGATTGATTATGGTGCAACTGAGGAACAATTAGAAGTTAGGGTTGGACAATAGGGTCTAAATTATTTACACATCATTGTTCCAATCCTCTTGCATATTCCTTAGTGACAAGTGGAACATAATATAATTAAATAAAGAAAACAAAAATTACTATAAATCTCACTTCTCCATATTGCATTTTATCTCATAAACCATAAAGCTTTCTCTTAGCTTGTTCATACATACATATGCTTTAGTTGCTTTAATCAATCAAACACGTAAATACTGGCTAAACCAAATAGAGTAACAAAATTAACTTACCTAAATAGTGGATATACAATCATAAAAAATTAAGCTTTAACAAATATTAAGAAAAAAGGGAAGTGTTCACAGCAATGGTATACAATCATAAAAGTTAAGCCTTTAACATAAAAAAAAAAATGAAGTGTTAACAGCAGAGGTGACCCACATGGAACGGGAATGAGACTACACAAAAGCAGAGGTGCATTCTTACTTACTAATACAGAGGGAACGACAGCTACTACTGGCGGGAACGGAGCGACGAACTGGCGACGACAACGAGACCACCACGGCTGCGGCCACCAGCAGTAGGCGAGGACAAAGACGCGACAACGGGGAGGGAGGAGAAGGCAGCGAGGAGGAAGACGCAGCCACGACGAATCCACGAAGAACGTCGGAGCATCAGAGACGGGAGCGGCGAAAGCAGGAAGAGAAAGGTTCGACAACAAAGGGGCTATCTCTGTTAGGGCATGGTGGGTTTCTAATTGAGTGAGTGTGTGTGAGTGAAAGGTCGAGTAATGTGAGTGTGAGGGTTGAGAGATTTTTTCCCAAATCAATTTGCCCTAATTTTAATTAAAATAATTATAAATATTAATTTATTTTCTAAGTCAGCAGTTAACATGACACCTAGCACACCCACTTAACGCCATTAACAGCAGCTTAACGTCTGGGTAGATTTGTCAGACGGAGGTGATCTTTCATGGATAGAAAGTTTGTTTCGTTCTTTTGTGGGTAGTTTCGTTAGCGTTCGAAACTTTTATGGGTAGCTTTGATAATTTTTCCTAAAAAGCAGTTGAAAATTTATTAGTTTAAGAAATTTTTTTTTAATTAAGATAATATATTATAAAAGTAAAGTTAAATGAGTTTTTTTTTTCGAAAAGGATTCATTTAGATATATTACTAAATTATAATTGACATATAATATAAATAAGGACATTAATGTAATTTTACTCTATTATAATTTTCTTTCTTCCCAATTTTTTTTTCAATCCAAACAAAATAAAATTTTCTTTCTATCAATTTTCCCTCCATCCAAACAATCCATTAAAACATCCACTTTTTCTCTCATTTTATTTTCTCTTTAATTTCTTTCTTTTAATTTTCTATTTTCTATCCAAACAAACCCTTAATGTTTTTAAATTTTAACAACTAGGATTGGGTTTGTGTTAAAAAAAAAAAACAACTAAGATTGGGTTTTTGGATACGTCTTTAATAGAAATTTTATAATTTTGCAGTTTCCAATGCTACATCTTACAAAAATAATTAATAACAGGAAAACAACTTAATTTTTTTTTCATATATATAGCTAAAGGAAAAATATACGGGGCAAAGAAGTTAAGAAGCACATGATCTGGCGTGAGCTACGATCACAGAATCATGTCTTCTCTCTTCTCATTTCTCTTTCACTCCAAACCCATCATCTCCTCTCTCATTTCCAACTCCACACACCACCACACTCTTTTCCCCAAACTCTTCCATCCCCTTCCCTCTATCTTTCTCTCTTGGTCCAAAGCTTTGACTCGGCTCAGCAAGAGGTAGACAACACTCTCACCTCGGAACAAGAAAGTGAAACTTCTCGCCGCTGCTTCTTCATTGTTTTCATTGTTGTTGTGATGGTAAAGACTGCCTTTATTATTGTGGTGGTGGTTGTTGTTGTTGTGGTGATGGTGTGCTGGTGATGCTGTCGTTGGTAGGGGTGGTGGTAGTGAGGAGATTACGGATGATAAGTTATGTTTTGTTTGGATGATAATTGTGTAGTTTCAGATGATAATTTTGTACAGTTTCATATGATAATTGTATTTAATTTCGGTCTTTCGGATGATAAATGTTTTTAGTTTCAGATGATAACTTATAATTGGATTTATTGGCTTCCTAACAACTCCCTAATATTGGTTCCGTAACATTACTCATAACTAAACTTATTCATAATCTAACAAAATTAATCTTCGTCAATAATTTTTAAATCCAAAATTAAGTCGGTATCATCACATAATTTCACCTTATAATTTAACTTACTTTTAGTCATAAACTCCAAGCATTGATAATATTAAGAAATAACAATAAAAAATAAATTAAATTTAAAAGTTAAATTACTCTGTCTAATAATGGATAGGGTAAAGTTTAGTCTAAATCGTAATCCTATTTGGGAGTTGATTTTTTAATTTGTAAACTCAATTCTATCTTATTCGCGGGTTGAGAATCTGTCAACCCTAATCCTATCCACTCTCAACCCGCGAGTATCCAACCCAATTTGGAGATAAAAAAAACAACATATTTAAAAATCAGTAATGCTACACAATCAAGCAATTTCACCAACCAAGCTCAACAAACAAAAAAACACTCTCACCTAAAGAATGTGAAAACACACGCGTTCTTCTTCTCCGGTTTCTGTTGCATCTCCTCTTCCTCCTCTTCCTTGATGTGTTTCCATCGCCGTTGTCATCACCGTCGTCATTGCAGTTGCCATCGTTGTCGTCGTCGTCATTATTGTCGTTGCCATCGTTATCGTCGCTGCCACCGCCATCGTCGTCGTCTTCTTGTTCTTCTTCTCATCTGCTACGTTCTTCTGCTTCCTCGTCCTTCGTTGCTTTTTTCAAAGCAGAACCAGGTTTTATATAAAAAAAGGGGGATTTCGTTGAGAAAATGAATTGCATTTTGTTGAAAAACAAAACTAAATTTTTTAGAAAAACAGAAACATATTTCTTTGAAAAGGAGAAACTGGTTTCTTCTCATCCTCTTTTTCTTCCTCTTCCATCGTTGCTCTTTTTTCCAACAAAAAAGAATCGGTTTTTGAATAAAGACGAAATGGATTTTATTGAAAAAACATAAGCGAATTTTGTTGAAAAAAATTTCTTCTCCTCCTATTCTTCATTATCATTACCTTCTCCTCTTCCTCCTCATCCTCCTCCTCTTCCTCCTTTGTTTTGTTCATCTTCTTCCTCCTCCTTTTTCCTCACTATATTATTTTTCTTTTTCCTTCTTCAATGGTTTATCCTTCTGTTTCTTCATCTTCTTCTCTATTGTCAATACCATCATGATCGCCGTCGTCATCCTTCTCCTCATTCTTGTTGTTGTCATTGTCGTCACCATTGTCATCATCGTGATCGCCGTCTTCTTCTTCACATGCTGAGGAGAAGAAAAAAAACTGCACTAATAAAAGCAGAAAAATGCGTGCGTGAGTGTGTGGAGCTTAGTTGGACTTTGATGGCAAAATCACTTGGTTGTGTATAATTACTGTTAAAAAAAATTACAAACACAATTAAAAGTTTATTACAAACACCACAATCTGTTAAGCATACAAATTAAAAATACAACACAAACAATACAATCAAACCACAAACAACATAACTATCAAATGGTTCCGTTCTACATAAAAATCTTTGTTCGAATTTAATAACACAAATACAAATAAAATTATTGAAGTCCATGAGTTTTTCAAGTCTTACAACACCATCATCAAGGGTTTATCACCTCAAATTTAGTATCACTCTTAAAATCATCATTTGCAGTTTGCAACAAGTAACATCGTGGCAGTAAGGGGAGAAGACGACAACAATTTGGCAGAGGTGCGATTGAGAGGGGGTTGAGCACAAAGAAGCTAGCAGTGATAGCAACGAACTAATGAAACTAGCTGAAGGGGCTGACGCAATGGAGCACGAAGGAGCCGACACAATGGAGCACGAAGGAGTGTGATGCGAAGGCTGCGATGCGATACAGGGGAGGGCTGCAACATGGAGGCAAGGGCGATGGCTGCTTGAGAGAGAATGAGAGAATGTGGAACAAGGGGCAAGCAATGAGCGTGTGAGAGAGAATGAGAGATTGTGATGGATTTGGTAGCAGAATGAGAGTAGGCATGGAAACATGTCAAACTTTAGTCTAAACAGGTCAGACCTGAATCATATATTTTGAGTTTATGCCTGTCATCAGAGACGGACTGAGGCACGGCACTAGGGGGCATTTGCCCCCACTGATATTGATAAATTTTGTTTAGAAAAAAATTAGTAATGTATATTATGCCCAATTTAAAAATATTAATTGCCCCCACTTATTTTATTTGTATAGTCTTTATCTTTTTATATTTTTATTTTGCATATTTTTTACACTTCTTGCTATTATATTTTCTTTTTAAAATTTTTCTATCGAAATCAATCTCAAATAAATAGCAAGATTTCAAATATCTTATTCATTGATCTCACTCCTACATTTTTATTGGTTAATAAATGATACTCAATAACTCTCTTTTCATAATATCTTTTGATCAAGTATGAGTGTATAAAAGCTCTATTATTTTTAAATTTTAGTCTCTCACCTTTTTCGAATCTTCTCATTTTTCATAGTCTATTATTCTCATTTTATATTGCCGTTGTACTTTTTAATTGGAAATTCCAACTCAAATACTCAACACATTAAGGTATTAATACTTTTTATTCTCTTGATGACTTCTTGTATTTTATTTTATTTTCATTTTTCAATTTATTAATTCTTATTATTTTTTTATCTTTATTTATATTTTTAAATATAAATGTTACTATGTTAGTATAATAAATTTGTCATTGTAGTAACCTTGAAAAAAAAAAGAAAAAAATTAAGGAAAGAAAGATAGGAAAATAAAATAGAGAGCATGGGACCCACATCAGAAGATATTTTTCTTATTCCTTTTCTTTTCCAACCCTAACATCACACACACACTTGTTTCTCAACTCTCACACACGCAGAGAAAGGTGAGAGAGAAAGAAAAACGAAATGAAGAAAGAGAAAGGGAAAACGAGGGAAGGGAGAGGTGGCACCGGTGAAGAGGAGAACCACCGCACCGTCGGTGTTGAGTAAGCGAGAGAGAAGATGCAAGGAGCCCATGGTCGCCGCCCTCCTCGCCGTTGTAGTTGTCGTCATCGCCGGAGGAGGAAGTCCAAAGCTCACCCTTGATTTCTGGTCTACCCAGACTTCTGTCCTTGCCCTTGCCCTTGTGTTCTATTCCATCCTTTTTGGACCGAAAATCACCACTTCTTTGTTCAGTCCAGCCTCGTCGGAGCTCTTTCCTCACTGCTCTGTCCTGCCTTGCTTTTTGAGTTGGTCTTCGGTCCCTTAGGACCAAGTTGTGAGTAGGCTTTACGTTTATAATCGCGTATACGTCTATTATGGTTTTGAAATTATACTATTAAATTGCCCTTGATGGATTTTATTATAGTTTTGAAAAGTGGTTTATTAAGTTTGAATGTTCATTTTTGTGAAATGATTGTTATCTCTGCACATGAGACTATATGGGTTGAGAAATTATGTTTTGAAACTAATAATTGAAAATTGTTAAAATTGTTAAATATTTTAAAATGTATGGTTGGAAAGGATATGTTTGAGAAAGTATCCCTAATTTGATTTGAGGATTCTTGAAAAATAGTACTATTACGAAATTGTGAGATATGTTGAAAATTTCTTTTGATTTGGAAAGTATGATTTGAAATGATTTGTTAAAAATATATTATTTGCTTAATTGAATTGAGAACTTTGTACATTTGAAATATAAAATAATTTGCTATATTTATAATTATATGTTTTGAATTGGTTTGGGAGACTCTTATTAGAAAACTGTAGTTAACGGCGGTTGTGACGTTAACTTAGATGCATTTGACTCAGATCTCAGCTAGCAGGGGCGTTGCTAGCCTAACGTGTAGGCCACACGTTGGATCTGTTATACGGGCACACGATAGGAAATGGCTACCCTTAGAGGTGGAGCCGCCTAAGTGTGTTATTGGATTTGATTTGTTTTCTGTTTGATGCTCCCTTATTGATTCACTTATATTATTTGTATAAATTACTATCTTTTGTAAAGAAAATATATCTTTGAAAATATTGTTTATATGGTCTCATGTGGATTATAGATGTATTTTCTAGTCACTGAGTTGCAAAACTCACCCTGTTTTTGTTTAAAATAAAATGTTTTCAGGAACAGGTACTCGAATGTGTGAGCTTCATTATCAAAGAGTCAGTTCCTACTTCTTAGACTTGTCATGCTCCATGTGCCACAGGCAGGATCCAATCACGTAGTTTAAGTTATGTCTTTCTAAAAATTATTTGTAGTTTATTTTATTTTGTTTATATTTAAACCAGTGAATGTATTAAATGTATTCGTAATTTCACCATTCAAATTGAACTTAGTTTTGTCAGGCTTGCTTGGAGACAACCCTCCTAAGCGCCGGTCGTGGCTCATTTTGGGCCGTGACAGTCATATTTATTGTTGGTATAATTGTATATATCTCTTTTGTTAGATTACATAATTTAATTTTATAAAGTTATGTATATGCCATGGGTTATACTAAGTATACATTAAAATCAGTCACTAAAATCAGCCTTCAATACAAAATATACACTAAAAATAATTAAACTACAGTGACTGATTTTGGCGTGCAAATAAAATTATTGATATAAGATTTATATATTTTTTTTATCGTAACATATATTATTTTTGCCCCCACAACAAAAATTTTCAGTGTCCGTCACTGCCTGGCATATTACCTGTTAAAAGCTTTATATTTTACTTGGCTTGGCATGTTTGAAAAGCCTGGCTTGGACTGAAGCATATTTAAAAGCCTATTAAAAATAAATTAAAAAATTAATAAAAAAATAAAAATTTATAACTACAAATAAATAAAATTTTACAATATAAAAAAGCTTATGTTATGATTTTATATATATATATATATATATAGTAATTATAAGTATTAATTTTTTTACGTGGTTAGAAGATAAAAAATAATTTTATTGATAAATTTAAAATTCAAAAAAGTTATTTTTTTAAATAATAAAATAATTATTATAACGTAATATATATAACTAGGCCAGCCTATCATGCTTTATAAACTTTGCAAAGAGTCTAAATCTGACCTCTTTAAATAAAAGACCTTTTACAAAAGTCTGAGCCTAATTTATTTATCAAATAGGTCTAACCTGTGTTAGGCCTAAATAGGCCAGGCCCAAAGCTCCTTAATAGGCTGTCTGATCTGTTTTTATTCTAAATGAGAGGATTAGAAAATTAGGATTTGTTATAATTTTTTATTTATATAATTAAATATAAGAGACTTTTATATATTTAATGTATACAAATTATAATTAAATATCATATTGTTTAAAGGTTTTTGGTATAAACAAGAGGTCTTTGATTCTATCCTTATTTATAACATTTTTTAATGAAATAATGTATTATATATACGAGGTGTTGGTTGGACGAGTAATTCTATTCTACTTGCAAGCAAATTTGTTCTGCTCTCAATCCTACTTGCAGTGGGTATTGGACGGGTATAGTTGAATTTAGAACCTAATATTTTTATATTTCAAGTAGGTCTTATATTATATATAAATTTTTAATTAAGTTCCTGTCGTGTCAAAAAAATTAAATTTAATGAAATATTCTACTACATAAAAAATAATATTTTTTATCTGTTAAGGATTTGTGTAGTAAAATATTTTTTTATGGAATAGAATGTTGGGTTAAATTTATTCATTTTGTCAAGACTCATGATAGAAAAGAAATAAAATTATCAGAAAAGAAATATAACAATTAAACCAATTTAAAACACAATAAATCTGAACTAATTTTTTTAAGGTTTAATTACTATGCTAATTTTTATAATTTCACTTTAATTAGGTCTTTATACTTGTTTTTCTTTCAATTGAGTCTTTATATCATTTTTAAATTTGTAATTAGATCCCTATTAACAATAAATGTTAAAAGAAAATATTTATAAAATGTAAATTTTCTATTATTATCGTACCTTGCACTTTACATAAGGCTTATACTTATCTAAACACATTTCTCATTTACCTTTTTCATCAATATTCTTTGAAAATATTCTTAATTTTCATGAATCAAAGTCGCATATCTTTAGGAAGCTTAAATATGTTAAAGAAGGGCGAAAATGTTTTTTTTTTATTTTTCTAAAATAGAGAAAAATGTCTTATTTAGCGAATTAGCTATTAGTTTTTGTGATATATTTAATTTAAAGATGAAATTTTTCGTTAGTTCTAATATTTTTGTCATGATGGAAATCTTATTATAAAATTTAAAACAATATAGAGACTTAATTAAAAAAAAAGTATAAAGTTCTAATTAAAAATTTATAGAACTAGAGGACAAGATATTTCTGGAAAAGGAAAAAGAAAAACATAGATTATCGGGTTATCGGGACATGAAGAAGAAGTTAGTTGCTTACAAGTTACAATACAATAAACCCAAGCCCAATTAACGAGCAGCGAAACTAAGTCCCCTCTCTCTCTCTCTCTCTCTTCTCAGCATTGGCTCTGTGAGTGACTCACCGTAACAGTAAAGCATCATATTCTGCGTTTTCACTCATTCTCCACTCAACACTCCTTGAAGAGCAAACAGACACTGCTTGCTACACACCAACCCAATCATTTCCTTACACACACTCTCTCTTCTCTCTCTAACTCCCAACACACACACAGAGAGATCTCAGACAAACATGGGAACGGAGGATGAAGCAGCGCCCTCCTCCTCCTCCTCCTCTTCGTCGACCTTGCTGAAGAAGAAGAAGAAGAAACAGTGTTTGGGCTGGATTGAGTGGATTAGAGGCTGGATGGTGGTGGTTCAAGAGATGCTCTTTCAGCGGATCATGGCTTCCCACTTGCACAACCCTATGCCACTTCCTCCCATCAACGACCTCACCTGCATTGTCACCGGATCCACCAGCGGCATTGGCCGAGAAATCGCTAGGTTACCTTACTCCCTCTCTTTCTCTCTCACCATAACGTTCTTCATTCTTTTCAACTTATGGAATTTGGCTTTGCTGTTCTCTGATTATGGATAAAGTTATAATTTTCAGAAATGGGTATGTGTTGTTTTCTCCAGTTCTGTATGTTTGTATATAAAGTTTGCAATTTTGAGAAATGGGTGTGTCTTGTTTCTGAGTATTGCTGTAGCAGGAAAAAGAATTGTTGGAAGTTTTGGAAGAAGAAAAAATACGAACAAGTTAATATTCATTTCATTGAATGGAGTACTATGGTAGGTAGCCATTACTTCATATGAAGTAATAAAATTGGTATTAACATATGTATTAGCTGAGTAATACTTACTAATAAACAAGTTTGGTAAAAAATTCTAGCTCTCTAGAAAAATTTCCTTTATTTTTTTGTTGGCTTTTTGTTTCTCTTAACTTTACTGCCTTACATTACATTGACTATGAGAGTGTTTACTGTTCCCCCCTTCCTACTTGGTTAAACTGCAACGGTTCTCTTGAATAGTGATTTCACATTAGTAAAATAGAAAAGGTAAAATTGTTGAATTAAGAGTGGAGTTGGTGTTGTTGAAAGAATATGGAGGAAGGAGCAACTTTGAGAATTGGCATAGAACTATGATATATTTGAACATGCAAAAATTGAGAGACCCTTAACACCCACTTTCTATTTTTTCTATTTCTATCAATCATTTAACAAACTCCGCCTATGTTACATCTGCGGTACATAGCCAGTCCCAATCCCGGATAAAGGAGGAGGGTTGTGTTAGGCCTTCGACAACCAACATAAAACTAAGTCGAATCTTCATGACATGGATCAAAAATGTTATTGCGCTAAAGCTAGGTCGTTTCCCGGAAGCAACGTGCTATATGGCTCGAGTACAGTGTCAAATGATGATAGAGCTCGATGGCGTCGTTTGATCCATGTAGCCGACCCCACCTAGTGGGACAAGGCTTTGTTGTTGTTGTATCAATCATTTAACACTTTTCGGTTTCTTGTATAATCTTATGATCCCTTAATGTGCACAATATCATTATTTTTCTTCTATGTAAGCTCTGAAAGGAGGAATGGCAACAATATTTTTTTCCCTTAGAAAAATAAGGGAGTTGGTATTTACATATGTTTTGTGGTTTATTCTTGCTTATCATGCAGGCAATTGGCACAAGCAGGGGCTCATGTTGTTATGGCTGTTAGGAACACAAAGGCAGCTCAAGAGTTGATACAGCAGTGGCAGATCGACTCTGAAGGGTTTGGTATTGCTCTCAATGTTGAGGTAATTCGGCATGTGCATTACTCATTTTGGTGTGTGGAAAGTCAAACTCACAATCTAAGATATTGTACATGCTTTGATTACATTTTTTTATATGAATATATGATCTACAGAATTATTTTGTCTCGTTGATCAGCTTGTTTTGAACTTTGATAGGTTATTTTGCTTTTAGCAAAGCTATTTTAAAAAGTTTCAATAGGGGGATTTTGTTCGAAAATAACGTAAAAGACTAATACATTTACTTCTGACCATTGACATTTGGTTTTCGCTTAACTAGGTGATGCAAGTTGATCTTCTCTCATTGGATTCTGTTGCAAGGTTTGCTGAAGCTTGGAATGCTCGCTCAGTTCCCTTGAATGCTCTCATTAACAATGCTGGAATCTTTTCCATTGGAGGTTGGTGTTTCTGTAGTAATAATATCTTCTCTGAATTTTGGCATTATCTTTTGCCCATCATTCATAAACAGAGACAGCACTAAGTGCTATGCTCTGTACTGTATGATTTGAGGACTTGACTGTAATTTGGTGTCACATGTTATAAGTATATTTTGAGGCTTAAATAAGGTTTTGGTCTTTATAAATGTGTGGATTTTGCTATTCGTCTCTATACATTCTTTTAGTTAAACATTTCAAAACATTTGTTTTCAGTTGCTATAAATATTACACTTTGATAAAGATCCAAACGTTGCAAAGAATTTTTTCTTTTGGTCCCCTAGGAAATGACAGTAAATTAATTTTAGGAAGTTCAAACTATTATTTGTTAAACTAAATTATTATAATTTTTTGAAGTTAAACAAATATATTGCTCTGGTGCAAGGACCAGAAACCAAACAAAACAATGGGAGGGACTTATATTGGTACCGAGGCCAAAATTTGGAATATTTTAAGAACCAAAATCTTATCTAAGGCTACTATTTATCATCTTTTGATGTTACAAACTTACCCAGGTTAATGTATTGATAAATGCCTTGAGTGATTCTAATTTAAGCCAAACATACCTAACTAACTGTTTTTGTCCTGTTTCAGAGCCACAAAAGTTTTCAAAAGATGGTTACGAAACGCACTTGCAAGTGAATCATCTTGCTCCTTCTTTGCTTTCAGTACTTCTTTTGCCATCACTCATGAGGGGTTCTCCTAGTAGAATTGTGAATGTGAATTCTGTTGTAAGTCTCTTGCCATCTGAATGCGAATATGTATATATGATGCATTTAAAGAAAAGGGAGGGGGGGGGGGGGGTGGACTTCTCCTAAATTCTGTTTAAGATTATACTTTTGTTTTCTGAGTTTTGTGTGCTTGGATCTTTTTTAAAGTTTAGTCAATAGTGAATTTGGATATTCCTAGGATGTTGACAATAGTATTTTGTGATAGACTATTGGCTTCTCCTTAAACAAGCTTTCTACTCTTATAAATCTTAGATTTGTCTTTCCATTCCTTTCCCTATTTTCTGTAGATGCATTACGTTGGCTTTGTTGACCCTGAAGACATGAACGTTACATCTGGTAAAAGGAAATATTCTAGTTTAGTTGGGTACGCAAGCAGCAAGCTTGCAGAGGTAAACTTTTCTTCCCTTTTGAGTTGTGAAGTCACTGGTGTACTGTAAAAGAAGTTATTATACTGTTGCAATGGTATAGACTTAACAGCTGATAGGGATTGCTAAGAAATGCTTTTCTTTGTATATCTGTGTTGATTTTTACATTACATGTAGGAGGATTTCTTATCCTCACCCTAGATCTACTTACCAATGCCCTTAGTCAAAGTGAGGATGTTTCTGAGAATCTGAGGTGTTGCATCGGTATTTCAAATTGGTTCGTCGGTGGTTACAGTAGCACTGAGCAATCTGATTTTTAAGGAAAGCAAGCTTTTGATACATTTAATTGTGTGGCTTTGATAATGTGATTCTCAGATAGCTTTTCTTTCATGCACAAAAAGGTTTTAGCATTTTGGTTTATTAGGTAACTTTTGTATAATTACATCTCATACGTGTTTGGTTTCAATAGTGAATTCTTGAATACTGGAGTTACCATTAGAAGTGTAATAATCGATTGCACTTAACTATGCTTTTGTTTTCCCTTTTCTCTCTCTCTCTCTTAAGTTAATTGCTACTGAATGGTGAAATCACGTGAAAGTGATTGGTTTTCCTTCCCTGTTAAGCTTGTGAGCGAAAGTTGAAACAGAGTTCTTGACTCTATCGCAGGTAATGTTTAGTAGTGTTCTTCATAAACGAATCCCTGCTGAAGCTGGCATCGGTGTAGTGTGTGTATCACCTGGAATTGTCCAGACCAATGTTGTAAGTCTTCTGAAGAATTTATATCTCTTTCAGAGTAGAACATGTATATGACTGTTACGGTATTAATCTTAAGGCTTAACTATTCTTATCTATGTATTCATATTCTCATGAATATTACAAAAAATTAGATGGGGGAAGTTTGGCACACACTAAAAACTTCATAGCTGATAATGATTTAAAAGCATAAGCTACCAAGGGAAGGGCCTGTTTACGCTTTTATTTTAGCATAATTGCACCTTGTTTGGATAATTATAATATTTAATTTTGTGCTCATATTATTTCCATTATGAAGTGATTCTGATTTTCATATTAAAATGTCCGGCGTTGGATCTCGAGACCTATTAATTTTCCTTTAATTTTGGTTGGGGAATCTGTAGTCTCTCTCTCTTTTGTTAAATTGCTTTCTTCCAACTTTGTCTGATGCAGGCAAGGGATCTTCCAAAACTTGTTCAAGCTGCTTATCGTTTGATACCTTACTTTATCTTCAATGCTCAAGAAGGTGAGTTTCATCGAGGTGTTCGCACAAGAAGTAATTAACAGTATTGACTTTTTCAGACACTGTCGTGGCCACTGCTCATATGTTTTAGATTTGAGATGTGGCCGCGATAAAATGTGATCGACTGTTTATAAGCAGTTGATGAAATATTTTCGTAGAATCAATTGTGTAATGCAAATGCAAATGCAGGTTCCCGGAGTGCTCTTTTTGCTGCGACTGATCCTTCGGTTTCGGAGTATTGTGAGATGCTGAAAGCAGATGAGTGGCCTGTTTGCGCGTTTATTTCTCAAGATTGCCGTCCAGCAAATCCATCAGAAGAGTCGCATGAGATTCAAACGCAATACGAAGTATGGGAGAAGACATTGGAGATGATTGGCCTTCCTTCGGATGCCGTGGAGAGGCTTATAGAGGGACAGGAAGTCAAATGCCGTTATGGACAACAGCAGCAGCAGTAGCCGAAAGCGTCTTCCTCACACTGCTGCCAAATGTCGCGTGAGCGCAATGGCAGCAGTTCATTATTTATATCAATTAGTGAGCATTTTCTCTTTGGATTATCCAATGATAAATTACTTATAAACAGGTGTTTATATGCTCTAAGCTTTAAGGAGTAAGAACAAATTGAGTTAGCAGTTTAACACTATAGAGAGGCTTAGTGATTCCATGAAGTCATTACATTTATGCTCTTGTTGAATTTTAGTTGAATACAAAGAAATTTTAGTTGGATTTTTTAATGAATTTTATGCTCTTAATTTATGTGTTAAAAAATAACAGCAAAAAAACAACTAATAATGCAAATGATGCCTAATGGCCCAACCTATTTTGGTAGTGAAATTTTCAAACATGTAACATAATAAATTTTTAACAACATCAACTAAACCGTCCCAAAAAATAAATTTATAAAAAATTATCAACTAATTCATAGTTTAATAATACCAAATACCAATAACTGACCCCACCACATCTAAACGAGATAATAAATCCAAAATCATTCATTTTTAATGACTCAATCCACCAGATACATTTTTGTTCCAGCTAATCATATCATGACAAAAATTTTAAACTCCATTGGAAGATCTATCAGAAATATAATATGAACATAAATCAAAACATGGCTGAGTACCAAGAATTTTAGATACAAGAATTTTTAGATACTAAAATAAAATGTTATATACGCTTTAAATCATTAAATAATATGATGGATCTTCTGCATTTGTTAAACAAGTCTTGTACAAAATACATAGCACTAGCACAATTAGATAAGCTAGTAAATGATAGAGGCAAAAAAGCATTGCCTCTAAATTCTAATATTATGTTACCTAAAAATCTACAATTAGTTTAAGGATAACTAAGGATTATCTTTAGCTTAGAGGTACTCATAGACCTTAACATTGGAATATACACCGAGACTTGTACTTTCAGTAACTTTGAAAGAACTAACAAGTATACATATTAATTTTGATTCCAAGTCATTAAAGTGCTAATGATGATTTAGCTTTTAAAAGCTTGGGATCAAGCACATGTTGGATTCATCCCACAGAGAATCAAGTCCATGTTCTTGAGCTTCTTCCACAAACTAACCCCTTTCTTATTCTTATTCTTCTTCAGATCATCAACAGAACTAGCAGAAGAAGCAGCAGAAGAAGAAGAAACACTTCCAATATCTTTCCACTTGAACCTTCTCAGCACACGAACCTCCAATGATATTCCATTGCTACCAACAACATTATTCTTGTTATCATTCCCTTTGCATCCTCCATCACCAGCACCACCATTGTTGCTATCTCTCATGAGAAGCCTCTCATAATACTCCTTGTTCCTCTTCTCCAATCCATGAATCTGAGCCTGAAGATCCTCAATCTTCCTATGCAGCATGAACACCCTGTGATCCTCCCTCATCTTCAGCACACATTTCGCCAGTTCCCCTGCCTTGCGCTTCACGAAAGCCGATTCCGACACAAGATCCTTGTTCTCCTCCACCAATGTGTTCACCCTATAACTCAAGCTAGAATTCTCATTCAACAAAACAAGCCTCTCTGACTCCAAAACCTCAAGAAGACTCTTCTGAAGCTCGTTCTTCCGCGACGATTCGCAGTACTTCCTCTCCATTGCACCAACCTCATGAACCATCAAATCACACTCCACATTCTTCATCACAAGCTCAGCAACGATGACATCAAGATCAAGAATTGGACTCATGCTTGAATTCATATGCTTCATCTTGACCAAATGGGATTGATTTTGATATGAGATTGCGCTTTCGGTATCCGAATAATCAATTATGCTTGTTACCCCAGTGCTGCTTTCTTCTTGGTCAGAGAAGCCTCCTCCATCAAGTGTTGAAACCTGTGAAGAGTGCCTGCTATGGTGGTGAGTCTGGTTTTGCTGCTTCTGCTTTGCAAGTGTTTGAATGTACCTATCAGATAATGTGATGTAGCCATTGTACAAATCTTGCAAAAGGGTCAGTAACTGAGGCCTCTTCTGGTAATAAGACTCAGCTCTCTCAGCAAATGTGTCACCAACTTCTTCATCTTCATTTTCCATTGTCCCCATTTTCAGCACTTTCATCCTCTCCTCCAACTCTGCCATCACCACAAAGTCTCAAACATTAACTAGTAACAAGAAAAAAGGAACACAACACAAGATCATAATAAAGATGTTAATGCTAACAATGTTAATGTTCACTCTTGTTACCTGATTTACTAAGTTCCATGGCTTCAACTATATAAGTAAAGGCCACAAATTTCTAGCAAGGGTTTGATAATCAATGAAGCTCACCAAGAATATAGAAGGGGGTTGGGGGTAATATAGGGTTAGATCAGATCTCAAATGGGGTTGATGAGTAATTGAGGTCTGAGATAGTGACAGATTACCCAACAAGGACACAAGGGAAGGAAACACTGACAAAATCCATTAAATATAATGGCTAAGTAATAACTAATAACTAATCAGTAGTAAAAAACAATAGTGCAGGAGTATAATTTGAAAAAAAAAATGGTGGAATTTGAATTAAATTGAATTGAATTGTGGCTTGTTTATGGTCATATATACAAGAAAATTTTGTTTTTTAATGCATATAAATAGGGTAGGCAGAAGGGTATGGTACATTAGTACTTTGTACATACATCTCTGCCTCTAGTTTTAGAAGCAAAAGTCAACATCATTGTTCATTTGCACTACAAATGTGCATGTGCTACTGTTCAGGTTTAGGCAGGGAAAACAAAACCTCTATTTCTCTCCTCTCACTTTCCTATGTAAATTATTTCTTTGTTGGACAATTTTGTCCTTTATCTTTCGATGAATTTTATTAATACATAATTTATTTCTAGATACATAACAGAGTGCAAAAAAAGTGTAACTTTTTTAACATGTCCATGTACATAAATATTATATTTATTTTGTTTGTTTTAAAAAATCCCAAAAGATGGGGGTAAGAATATAAGAAGAAAAATGGAATGAATGGAAGGGAAAAGGAGGGTAAAAATGGGAAGGTGGGGGCATTTGAGGTGACAAGAAAATCAAATATAGACTGCAACAAGGCAGCACTGAACAAGTGACCTGTGCCTGTGTCTACTTCTGAGTAGACGTGGCCTATGGGTACTTTTGTCAAACACATTATATGCAGTTTCAAATTTTGAAAAGAGTGTTCCTGTTCCGTAAAGAAGAAAAGTAGGCTAGCAAAAGAACAAAAGAGTTATTCGACATAGACAACGGTTCATAGCCAACTCTCTTTGTTTTGGATATCTCCTTCAAAATC
>JASCZI010211455.1:98129-113931 GCA_036250425.1 Stylosanthes scabra | reverse complement strand
GTTAGATTTTAGGGTTTCTAATTGTGTAATTTTTTACTTCACTTGTGGGTTCCGTTGCCGACAAAGTGCTCTCCCTCTCCTCTGCAGCTTGCTCATTTCATTCATTGGCATCACCACTACTGAAACAGTTAAGTACTAGTTTTCTTTTTTTCTTTTTCTTTTTATTTTCTCTCTTTGCAAAAACAAGTTAATTTTTATGAAAAAAAGATGAGTTTTCATCTAAAGTTACTTATCATTTACTTGGTTTCAAAACTCTTGTATACGCTATGATTGATTAGTTCAAGTGAAAATATTAGATGTATTATATATTTTTTGTTAAGTTAGTTATTAGTCCAACTGAATATAGTAATTTCAAACCATATCTCGAAAAGGTTCATTTTACTTCTAAAGAAATTGAGACTAGTTTATTGTTTACAGATCAAGAAAACAAACCCAAAGGCAGAATTTAAGGAGATCTCAAACATGTTGGGGGCTAAATGGAAGACAGTTAGTGCGAAAGAGAAGAAGCCGTACAAAGACAAGTAAAATGCTGAAAAAGAAGCATACATGGAGGTAATGGTGAAGGAAAAGCGCGAGGCTGAGGCATTAAAGCTCCTCATCTTTGGACATAAAACTTTTGTGAGTAAAATTCAAATAAAGCAGCATATCTTTTCAAAATCCGAATGTGTATTAAACTATTAATGCAATTTTTTCTTAATCTAAAAGGCTAAAGTTTGATTTCATTTTATTGTATTTTTTGTTACCTATTTGAATTGATTTGCTGATACCAAATCAATTTGTTATTTTTTTGTTGTGAAGACAGGGAGGAACTCGTCGCGGTGGTGGATCACAAGTCTGATGCTGTTGTGGTAGGTGCTGGTGGCGCTGGGTTGAGAGCTGCCATTGGACTTTCCATGCATGGATTCAACACTGCTTGCATCACCAAGCTCTTCCCAACTTGTTCTCGCATTGTTGGAGCTCAGGTATATCATACTTGATCCGTTGCCATCTCCATTTCGCATTTGATTTTTATAGACAAGTCTCCACTGCATTGGTATTATGATATTGGTCTACTTGATGTATCTTTTTTGAAGTTTTATGTGTGATTCGTTCTGGTGAGTTGCATTTTATTATTGTTGTAACATTGTTGTTCTTAGTCTCTCTTTGCTTGCCACCATTGCTGGTTTTGGTGTTCTCCTTTGCAAATGCGTTCTTCCCCTTTGGTTTAATTTGTTGCTCCCTGTTATCTTTTTTTTATTATTTGTTTGCTATTTATCTTTTATTTTGTGTGTGTGTCTCTAATACCCATATTTTTTTGATAAATTTTATGTGTGTTGTTGCTACTGCTGCATTGACGCTCAAATATGTTGCTGCTGGTAAACATAACAAGTTGCTTATCTCCCTGGCAGCAAGAACTTGCTCATAGCTCTTAATCCCTCTCATTGATGTGGTGGGTTTGTGTTTGTTTTCACAGTGCCTTCAATTTTACTTTTATTCCATGTGATTCATGATTGTTCAAATATATCTGTATATTATGCATTTGCTTTTCATTGAAATGCTTTTGCTATATGCTTGATTATAGTTTTTTCAATGCTTGGAGTTCATCTGTATTCTCTTTCTTGCTAATATGAATAAGGGTATTGGTATTAGATAGTCTTAATTTACTTCTTCATATATAAAGCCAGTTCTACACTCAATTAGAACAGAATGAAATCAATCAATTTGTATACATTGATAAATTAATAGCCTAATGTAGTGATTTCTAAAGCTAAGCATGCTCTGTGAATAACTGAGTTTTATGTTTTATTGGACAATGTTTATGGCTTTCTTTTGCTATTGTGGCCTTTAATTTTTGGATAATACTGTTATAGATCATAGATGCAATTAAGACCACTGCAAGTGTTCACTGCTTGATAGATAGATAGATTAGATATTAAAAGAGTTAAGTATAGAACCTTGGTTTGTTTATGGCTTATTATATCATTCATTGAGCTTTTTATTGATGATAGCTAGTTCTAGCTGCTATGATAGGCTTAGCTTGTAGTTAAAAATTGACCAATTCAATTTCTCTATTATGTAGTAGTATGTTATGCTCTATCCAAACAGCATTGACCGAAAACTGAACTTAGCATATAATTTAATACTTGATCAAATTTATATTTATTTGAGTCAAGTTCAGAGGGATAAAAATTGGGCTGTTCAGTACAATAAAGAAAGCACTAGTGATCACTTATTAAGGTTCTTAAATTTGATGCTTGAATAATTCACTCTCTTATGGCATGCAATTCGCTATGTCCGGCCATACTCAACAGCAATCCAATGCTATCAAAAATCCATGGCATATTGATTATTATACTGGAGTTTTTGCTACAAAGGTAACTGCATCTTGTAATTTCATGATGCAAAGACTAAGGAGCCAAAGGATACACTAGAGGTACTTCATTCTTTTCCTGAAAGCTTATTAGTTAATAATTCTTCCTTTCAGCTCAAAGAAAAGACAAATTATTACATTACTCAACAACTCATTTAGCTGATTATTTAAGACAAATTATTACATTACTCTGCAAATCAATAAATGCTAATCCTTAGAATGTGATTATTGACTGACTACTATTATGTTTGTTATGACCATCTCAGGAAACAAAGGCGCAAAGACCTTCTGACCCAAAGGATGCAGGCATAAAGGATGCATGCATATGTGTTTTATTGGTCCCACACTGTTCACCTCATGCACAATATTTGCTATTGATGCTTAATTCGCAAGTTTGGTTTTATGTTTTCATCAACACCTAACTCAAATTTATATAAGATAAGAAAGTGAGAATAAAATAGTGTTTTACTTTTCAAATTCAAGTGTCCCATAATTGTCAGTTACTATTCAATAAATAACTTCATTGAAACTGAATTTATGGGTTTCATTCCAAACGGAATTTAGACCCCCAAATATTAAATTTCATGCTAGAAAGAAACTTTGTTTCATGCATTTAAATTTCATTTAAAGTTCTTGTAGAATGAAACTTTGCCTTGAGTGATTATTAATTAACCATCTCTAATATATAAGCCTTTAAATTTCACATGTTATGCTAGCTAGACCCCTTATTGACAAAATAGACTTGAAAATTCGGTTTAGTTTAAGACTTAATTGGCCTTCAACCATTAGCACGTAAGTGCTTATGTCTTCTCTCTAGATGCTGTTAATTAGAGTAAATAAAATTCTGGTTGCTACTAAATTTTGTTGTTTTCATACTATGGAGTGTAATTCCCTGCTTGTTTGAGATATTCCCTGCTTGTAATTCCCTATATGTGTGTCCCTTGATAAATTTTTTTTCTTGTCTGTGATTGCTGGAATAGGCTGATGATAGGTGATAATTTAATTCCCTTAGTCTTTGGTGTTTGTTAGTTTGAGATGTCTAGGACTAGCCATGGGGCAGTCCGAGTGGTCCCCTATTTGCTCAAATTTTGACATTGTGTTTTCTTATTTGAAGGTCATTATGCTGTTGTGATTCCTATATGCTCAATAAGGAATCAAAGCCAACCCCATTGAAGTGATTTAGACTTGCTAGACTTTGTTCAGCTCCAAACAGAAACAAGATAACTTGGTTTATTGGCATTTTGTTGGGATACCCTAGCTACTTTGGTTTTAATTGGTTATGTAATTCATATTCTGACTACTTTGTTGGGATACCCTAGCTACTTTGGTTTTAATTGGTTATGTAATATGTAATGCATGTTCTGCTACTTTTGGATCATTTGATATATATATATAATATATATATATCTTTTTTGTTTAATGATAATTATAATTATTTGATCTGCTGTTGTTAAAAATGAATGATTATATGAACAATTTTGTTATTTTGTTATTCAATAGTAGCTTTTGACAGAAAAATGTTTATGTATGTAAATATATCTGTATAAGGAATTAGAAGAAAAAAATTAGAAAAAAAATTGGCAGCTGAGGCTACACTTACAAACAGTAGCCAAACGCATTAAAAAAAAATTTCTGGCACTTACGGCTACACTTAAAAAAGGGATGCCATAGGTATTAGATTTAGCTCGCTTGCGAAGTGATGCAATAACTAGGAAAAGCGTTGCCTATTCCATGAAAAATTGGATGCGCGAACAATGGAGAAGCGTTGCCTATTCTACTCGGGGGCTTTTTAAGCGCTGCCTATTCTATTCCCCAAAAGCGCGCCCTTAGATATAGAAAAGCGTCCCCTTTGAGAATAGGCAACGCTGGAATAGGCACCCCTAGCAAAGCGTCTCCCTAGCCAAATAAGCGTTGCCTTTGCCTATAGCATCATTTTTTCAAGCTTTTGGCATCACTTTTCAAGGGTAGCCTTAGGGGGTATTTTTTTGTAGTGTTTCTATACACAAAATAACAATATTACTGTACGGCAATTATTAGCAATTTTACACACAAGTAAAAAATAAAATATTTGATTTGGATCGCAAAATAAATATTAAACTTGTATTTTGTAAGCACGGAAGCGAGACTTGTCATCTCAAGAAGTCATTTTATTATTAGAAACATCGAATGTGTAACGGTGTCTCCATTACCCCACCGGTTGATCTTCGCAAAAAAACAAAATTTTACACCTCCATGAATTTGAAACCTGTCCTTAAAAAAAGAGATTAACAGAGATTGAAATCTAAATTAGAATACTATATCGGAAGTTTCATTTCAGGTTAGCCACAAAATTGAAATATTAGAGTTACATCTTCACTGGGTGGTGCAGAAAAAGAAAAATGAAGTTAAAATAAGGATGTTTGTTATAAAGTTTACAGGATATTAAATTTCATAGTGAATACCAAGTAGCTGTCTGCGCATGCATAGCTGTTGTGTCCCTTGTACATATTTCTTTAGTTGGTATGTACCCATTCATTTAAGCTGAAATGTAGAAATCAAGTGTGACGAAATGAGTTGATGAGCTAAGAATAATAACTGAAATTTGTTAAGGTAAGCTATATATAGTCTAAATATAAAACTTGAACAGTATTAAAATGGAGAATCGGTCAGACTTAATCATCTATGGATAGTTATGCAAACTGCTGGAAAATAATAAAGGAGCAATATAGAGGAATATATGAGTGAAATGCAGAGTTACCTGGACAAATGCCAGATGATCATGAGTAAATTCTTTATATATTTTGAAAGATCTCAGGATAGACTACATTAGGTGTTGCAGTTGAGTTTTCTGACTCTTCATGAGATATGATGATCCTCAATCCTTGCCTATTGGTAACCCTTGAAATGGCTACATAAAGTTGCCCATGTGTAAAAACTGGCTGTTTCAATAAGATGCCAACACGATCTAAAGATTGACCTTGGCTTTTATTTATCGTCATAGCATACGATAACATAACAGGAAATTGCCTCCGTTGAAATTTAACTGGTAACTTAGCATCAGACGGAGTAAGAGTTAATCTTGGTATAAATACCTTCTCACCTATGTTATTACCAGAGATAACTCTTGCCTCAATAACTTTATTTTCCAATCTCGTTATAATAAAGCGAGTTCCATTACAAAGGCTAGCTGAATGATCAATATTCCTCATTAGCATCACTGGACAATCGACCTTGAGATTAAGTTCATGATTTGGAAGTCCTGGACATTTAATTGTGGATAGAAATTTTGGAGTGTGGATGTTAGCAAATATAGAGTCAGATCCTTCTGTAAACAATGGTGTATCAGAGCTCAAATATGATCTCCCTTCGTTGGAATTTAAACCAAGCATGTACTCATTAACTTCTTCCACCACATTTAATGTTGGAGCAAGAATAGCACGACCTTGCAACAAATTTGTGTTGGAAGGTTCTTGCAAGTAATCAGCATACATTTCTTTGACAATTGCTTGAATGAGATCAGTGTAGTCTGTTATTAATAGTTCAGGTGGTATAGAAACCAAACTAAATCCATCTTCTTCAGGTGAAATTTTGCCATCACCTAAATCTAATATCCAGTCTGCAAAACTCTTCAAATCTGCCAAACTTTCATGCTGACTTGATGCTTTAAGTCGCATGTTTTGTGTAAGTGTTAAAATCTCACAATCGTTCCACAGGTATGATGAATTTATAGATGCATTAACAATATCCTGCCGGGATCCTCTTGTCACTACTGGTAATATTTGCCTGAAGTCCCCACCAAGGACAACTATTTTACCTCCAAATGGTAAATTCATGCTTTTTCGTTCTTGAATCGAAACAAATCTCTCATTGTTCGATCTAAAGCCTCAAAACAAAATCTATTCATCATAGGTGATTCATCCCAAATGATTAGTTTGCTTATTATGATCAGTTCAGCTAATGGACTTCCTTGCTTTATATTGCAAGTTGAGCATTCATCGGGAGTGAGTGGAATTGCAAACCTGGAATGAGCTGTTCTTCCTCCTGGTAGTAAAAGTGACGCTATGCCGCTAAATGCAACAGTTAGGACAACTTCACCCCTTGACCTTATAGCAGCTGCAATAGTTCGCCAAAGAAAAGTTTTTCCCGTTCCCCCATATCCGTATAAGAAAAACAGTTTTCCAATGCCAGCATCAACGACTTGAAGAATTCGATCATAAATATTCTTTTGTTCTGTCATCAGCAAGGTCAAATTTCTACTATGCTCTTCAGATAATCTTGCACAATCATAACGAAGTTCATCAATGATGAGTTGGTTGCGGCATAAATTGCTTGATCCAAACTCATTGTTGTCTATATTTGGGTTTGGCATTGTAGGGAAGTCCCGAAGAATTTTACCATTTCTGTTCAAGATGTCCTCAATTTTAGTCAAAGTAAATTGTAATATTTGATGAGGTTGCAAATCCAAATCTGAAAAAATTTAATAAAACAGTTCTGTTAATATTTTTCCATGAGTGTATAAGGCATACATTTATAATTCTTCTAAATTTAAATACAGAATGTAATGTAATGTAATTTTACACTAATTGCTTTAACAACAAAATCTTATGCAAAGTAGCAGTCATTACCTGGTAGGTTAAACATAGTCCTGTGATCGTGTAGAATCCCGTCAGATAGAAGAATGTTGCATTTTTCCCAAACAATTTCTGGTCTAACTATTGATTTTGACCACAAAAGCGTTGCAATTAATCTCCTCAAGAAGTGTCCTGATCCCCAATGACTTGCTTCTTTGATAGCATCAACATATTCTTTATCATCATTTAGTAAACCCCGGGCATAGCATGCATCTTTGAATGACGGATATAAGACATCGTTATATGTCCTCAATTCCTCGTAACTCCTTGGACCTCTAACGATGTTTAACATCATCCTCATGTAGTATAGTTCTCCAGATGATGGTGGAACAAAGAATAATCTTCCAATAACTTTATGTGACTTTCTAGGCTCCCACTTTCTGAATCTTCTTTTCCATACAAATTTTGATGGAAATTCATTGTAAGTAAGTTCTCGAGCCAAATCATTTGTTGTATTTATCTTGAACCAAACAATAAACATAGACTCTCTAATAGTTGCGTTCTGCATGGTGCTTTCTAGAGTTGCTTCATCTTCAAATAGAACTGTTTGTTCTCCGGGAAGGTGAAAGCTCAAACGCTCAACCGAAGGGTTCCTATAGTGTATATCGAAACCTAAAATTCTCCATGCAGATTCACATGGAGAAATATATCTGCAGTCATAAAACATCTTCGTCTACAATTTTGTTAGAGTTTTCTGTACCATTGTTTGAACAGAAAGAAGCTGTCACTCTATCGCTTCCTTTGTTGACATACTTGAATAGATATTTTATTGATCTTGACTGGTTACACCACCCAACATTGACATGAGCTCCATATCGCAAAAGTAAGTACTTGTTGTGAGGCACAACAAAACGATTATCTAAATGTACACCCGATACCTCAATTGTCCGACCGTTATCGCGTCTTCTATAAACCGGATATCCACTCTGATCTATAGAGGTAGACTGAACAAAACTCTTGGGAAAACGTTTTGTGCAACGACCTTTGTCCATGCATGGGGACTTTATATTTGCAGTTCCGCATGGACCATGCATCATGAAATTCCTAACCGCCTCATAGTAAGCAGGTTCAGCACTTGGATCCGGTATCTCAGCAGATATAATTTTATCAATGTGATCCAGTGTTGGATATTTATCTTTTTCTGAAAGGAATAACAATATGTGTGCATGTGGTAATCCTCGCTTTTGAAACTCAATCGTGTATACAACTGTGGCATAATAGTAAGATTAGTTTGTAGTTAGATTAATATTCAAAGACAAATACATAGAGAAAAAGGTTTAGTAAGGAATTGATCCTGACCTGCTTGTAAAACGCCAAAAACTTGATTCTGTCGAAGATCTTTGATTAGCTTGTTTAATTTTGCTTTAAACAACCTTGTTAGCATATCTGGTCTATCTTCTGGTCTAAGTCTATTTTCTCTACAATAACGCTTTAGTTCTTCCCATTGAGGATTGCACGTCATCGTAATGAATAAATCTGGATAACCAATAGATTGGCATGTTGCCATTGCATCTTGATAGTTTTGAATCATATATCTTGGACCGCCAGTGAAAGAAGCTAGCAAGACGTTACGCTTTCCAAGCGATGCTGCATTAGTTTCACCATTTAAAATAGCATCTTTTAACCCGTTGTATAACTCAGATCTAAACTGCTTCTGTTTCGAATAGATATATTTCAGGCGCGAAGCTTCAATCATAGAAAAGGCATCAACCAAGAACTGTTGAAACAGTCTCCGAGAGTAAATAATAACACCTTCACGCCACGGTCTATGTTGTATCCTATATGCAAAAAAGTCTTTCATTGTGATAGAGCCAGTTTTTTTTTTGTTCCACTTTGTTTAATGTTATTCAATGGTATCTTCTCCCGACAACCATCTTCACCAAAAGGGAACAGCAAAGGATATTGTAATCCAAGATATGATGGATTTAACTCAGTGATGCGCTGCAGTTTTCCGGACTTATTTTCAACGATTATATCTCTCTCTTTTTTGGAGACATCAAAATCTCCTACAATCAGTCCTGCAACTTCATCAACCGAAGGCAAATTATATCTTCTGCCATCCTTTCCTCGCTTTCCAATTAATCGAAGTTGGACTTCAACATGTGGTCTAGTATCTAGGAAGTCTCTGACCATCCGAAACCCCTTTGCAAGGACATTGTGAGAATCTAGCATATTTTTTATGTCACAAATTATTTCTTTGTTTAACTCCCTTGACGATTCACCCGAACTGTGTACATATAAAGTTTTGATCTGATTATAGAAATTATAGAAATTATTTAAATGATAAACATAGAGGTGTCTATACTGACCTTTGTCAACTTGAGGTATATCTTGATTGAAATTAAGTGAAGGATTTACATTGATAGATGTTATTGTTGAATTAGCCGTAAGTGAATTATTTTCTTCTAAGGCATTGTTACTTAAAACTGAACTGTTATCATGTTCTTGATGAGGTTGAGAAATGGATTTTCAGTTTTCTGCAAGAATGAGTGACCTTCGCTTCCGACGATATGAGGGTTCTTCTGCAGCTGAGCATCACATATTACTTAATATTCAATTCAATGTATAGCCATTCAATGCATTATCTATGTATTTGTTACATGCTCAAATTAATGTGAAGGAATTATACGAAAGTAAACTTATATAGAACAAACTAACCTCCTTGCTGATTAGATAAAATAGTTGATTCTGCTGAAACATTTACTGTGCCGTTGAAAGTAATAATCGATGGTGCAGTCCCTGTTATATTAAGTATTATAAGATCTTCCTTTAACAGTTGTGTTAGTTATATAAAGTGAAAATGAAATTCTCCAATTGCAAGTTGTAAGAGGAGACCACAGAGTAATTTGGCAAGGATCATTCAAAGTAACATAAAATAGTCTAATACTATTTTTGTTCTATCTCTACCAAGAACAACACATAATAAAGAGAAGAGAATTTTCCAACACAAGTTCATATTATTTCTTAAAGGGAAAATACTTGTAACATATAATGTAAAGCCTTTATATAGGCAAAGTATTCTTAGAAACTAACACAACATTAACAGTGACATCGACGATGTAATACTACTTCCAAATGGCAGTGGAAATTCTTAGGCACATAGGTGTTTTTTCATTATTCTTTATATGCTACAGCACCAAGTTGATATTGATAATATCTTCCAACATATTGCATTCCATTGTCTAATACATAACAGCAAGCAAGTACAGTTCAATCTTGTATCCTGATTCAATATTTTACTAACAGAAGGTGAAATTGAAATTGATCAATTTCATGGCATAACCTGTATTTTATTTTTTCACTCAATCAATTGTTTCAATATACTTTATAAAAAGCTAAAATACATCATTCATATAGCGAAGAAATATACATATATAATGTCTAAAGTCTATTTGTCATGTAGATAATGTATGTTAACATTATTCGTGTAGATAGAAGAGAAGTAACAGTTTTCTATTGTTGATAACCTTTTTCATGAATATTATGCAGTATAATTACTATTTCTTACTAACCTGTATTTAATTCAGCTAGGGGTATTCTACTAACTTTTTTCATTTGGTGACATGATCTCTTTGTACTTGGTCCTTCTGCGTTTGTTCCAAGCATTTTGCCAGGAAAGTTCTCTGTTTGCAGCATACATTGCTTTAATGAGAACCATAAATTATACTAACTATGATAGTAAGTAAATATTAAACTAAATTGTAATAAAAAAATAATAAAGCAGGAAATAGTTCAAAATGTATTTAATCACCTTGTTGAACTCTCCAGCCTATCTTTCTTTTCCTTTCTCTCAAGAAGGTAATTCTCCTTTGCCTATTATGGGCTATCTCTTTGGATTTATCCATGTATGCTATATATGGTTTCCAATTACTGTGGGAAGGTAATCACATATGAATCGTTAAGCTGCATGTGAATGTGAATATGAATTGTTCTAGTAGCTGTGTTAAAATTGCTCGATGCACACTATGTATGGGAGATTGTATAATTACGTGGAGATACATTTGAGTAGATGACTTGATTTTTTTGGTGCTAATGAAAACATGGAAGTTCTTCTCATCGGTGACTGTTAAAGTGAATAGGTTGAAATTGACAACTCTAACTGTTGTTTATTACTTTTTTATGAGCTCTAATTTTTATAGGAGCTCTTATTTCGATTTTGCAGGTGTACTCTTATTTTTATAACAATAACAATAATAACAATAAACATGGTATAATAAGCATTTTTTTCTTTAAATTACTTATCAATAAAAGGTAATTGTCGTATATTCTTAAATTCTAGAGCTTATCTTGCAATTTCCACTTGAATGTATTATCTGCCAACAAATGAATAGACCAAATAGATAATGTGCACCTGTCTTGGTTTTGTGGATGAGATGCAAAGCAAGGGTGACCTTTATATAATATTAGAAATTGAACATCTCCTATGCACTTTGCAGAAATTGGAAAAGTTGAAAACCTTCTTGTAAGTGTTGAGTATGAAATAACTGATTCTGCTGTATAATTCTTCTCACCGACAGTGTTAATCCAATAAATTTCACCATTCTTTACTACGTAATCAGGTCCTACTTGACCAATATTCCCTTCATATGCAAAAGCTTTACACCATTTATTATGTTCTAAGTAATAAGCATTGCACATGAGTATCTGTTCTTCATGATTTCTCTTATATGTGACTATTATGCGATAGTTAGTACTACCAGGCAGATACACAAAAGAGAAAGCTTTGTTTTGAAATCGATGAGTAGAACTTGTATGGTTCGGTATCTCTCTAATTGATTTTGTTAATAGATTACACACAAGCAATCCTTCCGTGTTATTTGTTCCCTTATGATAAAGGCAAATGTTACCATTTTCTATTCGTATTACTTTAAGTTCTTCTAATGAGCATAACTTAGGTAGGAGAGGCAAATATAAACGTTTTCCTGTATTGGGACACAATCTCAAAAATGAATCATTCCTTCCTGGCCAAATATGAAAGAATGCATGTATGAGGATTGAAGATACAAATGTACCTTGCTTGTTTTGTTGTGCAGATAAAAACTGGTAACTTGTAAGAATTCTGTGCGAATTTTTACTTACTAATTTCCACCTGCAGGCTGTAGCTGGATCGATTCTGATAAAGATTTCAATGAGTATATCGTCTGGTAAGCTTCCCTCTTCTTCTTTGATCGATGAAAATGATGGTTTCATATTGAAACTTGGATTTCTAGTGCACACTTCGGAGTGAATGTTGTGGTGTTTAGAAATAATGGTTAGAAGAAAAAGTTTGCTCTTGCATGAAAAAACTGATCAGAAGAATTATTTGCCTTGTAGATTGATTTATGAATGAGTTTTTTGATAAATGAAGTACCTGCCAAATACACTGGCATGAAACCTCCCTGAATGGTCATTTCTTGCCTTATATTAATTTTTTTTTATAATCCTTTTTTTTTTGATAATCTTGCCTGATATATCTTATTTATATCTATATATAAATGACATTTGCAGACTTTTGCTTTTACCAATGTAATTGTTTATCATTTTTTGTTTTATTCATACATGAATTGAAGCTTAGAGAATACCATTGATAACGGTGCTGTCTGATTTTTTTCTGTCTATAGTTTTTTAATATAATCTTACTAAGTCGCTATATGCATGATCTAAATGTTTCACTTATGAATTAAGGAGTAGTAATTTTAAATTTTCCCTTCCTTTAACCATGAAAAGTAACATCTGTGTTACAAATTTTTCTGCCATGTATATTAGATTCATGGTGCTGCGAAAAAGAACCCTTTAAATTATCATCAATATGAATAGTAGATAGCAGAGTTCATTTTTCCTTTCTTTCAAGGCAATTAAGTTAAAAAAAACACTTAAACCATAAGTGATATTTATTCTCACTGTTGTCTTCTAGCAACTGAAGTTACTTGAAATTTTGAAACAAAAACTGCTGTTTTTTTAATTTGAAGAAGCTGAAACTGTAATAGCATGGTTCTTAATATGGAAATTATTTGGTTATTTGTTTATAATTTTCCAGTTTAACATTTGGGTGTTATGTATTTGGTGATATTAGCTGAATTAATCATTTACGGTGGAATCATCAACTAATCACATACTTTTTAAGAAAGGAAGCATATAAGAACTTAGAGGAATTGAACAAAAGTAGAAAACACAGTAATTTCACTGGAATTACACAAAAGCTTAACAAATTCAAAGACTTTAACATGACTAAAAGGCAGCATAAACCCGCGATTACAGAATGTTAACTCTTGCCATGCAAGAGTTATATATTTTTGAGTTTAAGGGAAGGGTCAGTAGATCTCTGAACCCCAACGAAGCTGCCTAATAAGTTCTACTTGACTTCTACACGCACAATATACTACTCGCACAACACACTACGGAATATAAATAGCTGCTGAGAATATAAAGGATTAACCTAGTTTAAGTCCACAATAACCTACATAAAAGTGCTTTTAAAGTAAATACTGATACTGACATTGATCATGAAATATGTTTAATCTTAGACTGGGAAGATAGACTCACATGTCTTTTCCAGTGATCTAATCTTCACCATTTCCTGGAATTCAACCATGTTGAGACTACGCTTGGTTCTGCGCGCTGCACTATACCGAGTGAGGTGAAACACAGATAACTTGTTCCTGATATTATTTGGTCCTAGCATCTCCATGTGCCTCTCCATGACTTGGATAATTTCATCATCTATGATAAAGGTAGGTAGATAATGAGTGCCATAGCCATTATATGAATAAAGTCTTGACCAAGTTGGCTAATCATGTATGCCATCAGCTTGCCAGAACGTGCTTCTATATGCCTGCATTGTGTGATCATTTGCAATGACACACAACTTGTTATCCTTGATAAGCAAAGAATGACAACGTGCTCTCATTCTGGTAGGAAGGGAAATTTGTCTGAAACTGCGACTTGTTAGGCAAAAGCAGATTATGTATGGAGGATTGGAATCAGTGTCCTCCATGTTCCAGTGCAGCCAATATAGAACACCGTTCAGTGATGCAAAGCAAGGATCCAATCTTCTAACGAAGGGTGGACATTCCATGTTGACTACCCAGTTACGTAACAGGCTTGAGTACATGGCAAGTTTCCAACATGGGCTGTCAGGTGTCTGCTTGAAGATATGGACAACAACGTAATTAACACTGTTGGGGAAATGTGCGAATGAGTATAGATAGGAGCAATCTTTGCAGTAATGCCTGGGAGGATCAGGGATGACTCTGGAACTATAAGTGGTTGGGTTCCACACAAGCAGGTGACTTGAGATGCCAAAAGAAGAATACCTCACGCAAAAAACTCCATTGTCAATTCCAACAATTCGATACCAACCTCTGTTGATCACAAGAAATGGGAGTAAAAACTCGCTTTGCTCTCCAGGCAGAGGGTCCATTTTCATAACCCAATCTGAAGTTGCCATGTTAGTCCCCACGAAGCCAAAGTGAGCATAAATGGAGCATCCTAGAGGGATGAGCTTCTCTGAAATTGTTGATACAAATTCGTAAGAAGATAATTTTTCCTTCCAGTATCGTGAGGTGGATATGGCAACTTGAGTGGTTAGAGGATCACACATGGAAAATATGACGAATATGACTTCATTAGGAAGATCAGGTACCTGAGGTGCCTTGAACTTTCTTGGAGCAATGTCACTCATGATTATATTTGGGAAAAGGATATAGAAGAAGGTATGTGAGTAGGATTCTAGTGATATGATAAGCAATTTGTTATGTTAGTTTCATATGTGATAGGAACAGATTATGTTATAACTTATAACTATAACCTTATATCTCATATCTTATATCTTATATATCTTATATAAGAGCAGACCTTTCAAGTTTGCTAGAAGGCGCTTTACCAGAATTGGTTTCCTGCTACTAGCAATGAAAAGAAAACATTCAGTTGCCTATATTTTGAGGAAATCGAGGTAGTCTTAAATGGAAATATGTAGAGATCATTTCTGGTTTTTTTTTGCTTTGACGGTGAACTGTTTTGACCGGCTGAAAATAGCTTGCAAGAACAGCAAATAACCTATAACCTCTGTCATAGTTTATTGGTATAATCAAATTTAAGTTATTTCAAGTTCAAAAGATATGTTCAAAAGATATATGAAGTTTTTATTCTTTTTTCATATTTCTTGTGCTCTACTTACTATCTCACCTCATTAAATAGGCGTGCTGTTAACTTTCTTTTTCGAGGCTTCATCTGGCTGCAGCAATTCAGGAGCTGAGACAGCTTAAGTGCAAGTTTTGAGTGTATTCTAACTTACCACGCTGTAGCATTTGCTAGTTCTTTAAATAACAAAATCTCCAATAAGATTCTGTGTGCAGAACATAGCCACATATATGGAAACTTTTGTAGTTATAATAATGTTAAAACCCATATTATTTGCTGTTGCAATAAACTAAATAGTTATATTTAAGAATCATATAGTTGAAGGTGAAGAGAGCTTCGATGTAACAATTCTTATTATATCACACATGCAGTGGATGAGTTTGCATTGCAGCTTTCATCCTTTCCCCACGCAGCAGGTGCATTTAAGGGCACATAAGACAAATCTTAGTTAATCTATAATCTATAATAATATATAAACATGATTATGATATTATATGCAGTTATATATTATCTTACATTTGATATAAGAAGCTTTTGTGACTAATATAAGTACAGTTGATATTATTTTTTGGTTCTAAATTATTTCACATTACAACACAAGTTATGTTATTAGGTATACTTGTTGGCTCCTGAACACGGATTTTACAATCCTAAACTCGGCAAGTATACCGAATCGTGCAAGTAATACCACGGTGAGTGGATATCGTTCCCATGAGGATTGACA
>JASCZI010211455.1:74322-85963 GCA_036250425.1 Stylosanthes scabra | reverse complement strand
GGATTTGTTTTTAGCATTCTGGGTTCTTCCCCGTAGGGTCCTTGCCCGGGGTAAGATTCCCTTATCTGAAATCTGTTGATATACTTCCGTGATGGATGCTACCAACAGGGTATAGTGGTCATACTTCTGTTTGGAGGGTTTAGGGTTTCCTCTGGACCCGTGTTCGCGTTGGTTATCCCTTTGGTATTGCGCCGAGGCGTTACCTCGGGAAGCCATTTGCTGATTCTTGGTGGCTGCTACTGCCCGATTGACCTCTTCGTGGTGGATGAACTCCTTTGCTTTGGCCTGCATCTCTTTACGGGTCCATATCGGTTTGGTAGTTAGCTGCTTTCTGAAGTCGTCATTGGCGAGGCCGTTAGCTAGGCACAAGCTTGCTGCCCCATCGACGAGTCCATCTATAGTTTTGCATTCGGCGTTAAACCTCTCGATGTACTTCCTCGTGGTCTCGTTAGGCCTTTGGACCACAGCAAGGAGGTTGATCGGGTGCTTCTTGTTGTCCATGCTCGTCGTGAACTCGTTGAGGAACAGCTCTCTTATTTCAGAGTAAGTTGAGATTGAACCCGCCGGTAAGGACGTGAACCATAGGGCGACGGACCCAGTCAAGGCCACCGGAAAGGCCCGGCACTTGACTTCATCTATGGCTCCGTCACAAATCATCTGGTGTTCGAAGTCGTTGAGGTGAACGTAAGGATCTGTCGATCCGTCGTATTTCATATCTGTTGGCTTTACAAAGCCCTTGGGAAGTTGGACTTTGAGGATCCGACTCAAAAGAGGAGTGTGTCCATCGACGGGTGGTGTCCCTTCAGGGTTTCTCATCCTCTTGTAACGGCGAGGGCGTCTTCGCCTCCCCTCATGGGATTCGTCAGAGGACGAATCTGGGCTTTCGGAGCTGTCCTGGTGACGCCTCCGTCGGGGGGGAGACCGCGGACGTCTTTGGGTTGGGGAGCGCGACCTAGAACGTTCGCGACGCCAGAGAGGTGAACGTCGTCGTGCTCTCAAGTTTTCGGCGACGTTCTTGAGTTACGTATTCTCTTTCTGAAGTTCTTTAACTTTGAGTTCTATCGCTTGCATGCGATGCCTCAGATCCTGCATGATCTGGTTGTTATCCGAACCGATCCCGCCGAACGGCCGGGGTTCCTGGTTCCCCGGGCCTAGCTTGTCAAAGGCGCTGGTACTTCTTCGGCCTCCGGATCTATCGCCGCCTGAGTTGGGTTGGCCGTTTTGGGCTCCATCCGTCTCGGCATTCCGGCCAGCCAACTCTTGGCTATCGTTTGCGGTTGCATTGAGATCGAGGTCCACTTGTTGTGGATTTGGCTGCGGGTTCTGACGTTGTTCGTCACCAGAGTGGTCAGTGTAGGGAACTCCTTCTTCGTCTTTGTTCACCATTGTTGGTTTTCACTAGAAGTCCCCACAGACGGCGCCAATGTACAGAATGTACCTTCAAGGAGTTTTGGGACTTCCGGAGTGACTGGAGGTGCCAAGGAAGAAGGTTGGAAGTTAATGTGAGTGAATGATAGCGTGTAGAAGAAGGGTCGCCAAATAAGGATTTGGGAACCTTCGTATACACAGCAATTGGGTAGGGTTTAGAAGACGTACCTGGAGGAGAGATGATCTCCTCTTTATATACCCGTGGTGTTTCCTATTATTTAGGAGAAAATCTGTACGAGATCGATGCAGATATGATCTTATCTCGTGTGGATCTTGGTTGTTAATGCTATGGGCCTTTTTTGGATCCGAAGAGGGTTTGGGCCGTACGCCAGATTTGGGCCGACGTAAGGGAGGTCTGATGTGGACTTGGGCTAGGTGAGCCCAACATCCGGAACAAATCCTAATTGGGTAATCGGGTTGGTTTGGGTATTGTGACATCAAAACCAATACCCGAATCGATTAAGATCGGGTTGGTTTGGATCTGACCCCATTATATCCGATTACCCATTGGATTTAGAACCGATATAATTGGATTGGTTTGGTTTTGATCGGGTAATTGGACTACCCATACCCATGCTCAGCCCTAATCTTAAACGTCGGTTTCTTTGCATTACTTTATCTAATATAATACAATAATGTAATTTCTATATAATGTTTATATAACCAAGTTTTTTACCTATATTCAATTGATAGTTATCGAATCATCAAATATAATTAATCTTCGAATTAACTTTTTTTTAAATATCCGAACAAATTTGATTGAAGGACCGTGTAAAATATTTAAAACGTCTGTGCATCAACCGGTCAAATTACAATATGAAATGTTATTTCAAATTTAGGTAGTTGAAAATATACAATAAAAAATAGAAAAAAAGAAGTTGGTTAGTATTTGCCTTAGTTGCACAAAAATAAGTCAGTAGTTTATCTAAATGTCAATTAAAAATAAATAGCAAAAAAAATTATATTTAACACTCGGATTTTTTTATTCATTGCGCAAGTAAATTAATTTTTCAGACGGGAATGAATACATTAAATTCTATTTAATGTTCAAATATTTTTTATTTATACGCCAAATTTTTTTTAACAAAAAATATTATATTCGAGACCTGAATAATAATGTAAATCTCAAGGTACATAAATAGAAGAAAAAAGTTGGAATTCATGTGTTATTATGTTGGTTTTTATTTTTAATTTATAAATAGAGGTTGTGTTACACATGTAGGTAGTACTTCCTTCACCAAAACAAAAAATGTAGCTACTACTTCACACCCTTAACATTGGGGTGAGGTGTGCAGATGAAAGGGGTACAAAATTTAAAAGATTTATAATAACTTATTGAAAGTTATAAGCAATATTTGTTATTAGTTGTTAATGAATTGTCTAATCATGGAAGCACTTATGAAGATTGCACAAAATTTTATCTCTTGATAAAGTCAACTAACCATCAATTTTGTAGCATCTAATTTCTTCATATAATTATTTAAGTGAAACAAAATATATATATTGTTCACTATTCATCCCTCATATTATTTTATTATCTTATATCCATTAAATTTATTGGCAGACTCCAAAGTTTAATTTCATAAAATATCTGATCCAACATATTAAATTCTATTTTGAAAGAATAATATAAAATGAAACTGAAGAAAAAAATTAGCTTAGAAAGTTGTTTTGAAATAGTTAATAAAAATAAAAAAATGAAAGTTGAGAGTTAAAATAGTGAATGAATGTAGATATAGAAGGATTAATTTCTTTAACTTTATATATTAAAAAAGTAAAGGTGCACCTAGAACAATAAAATTTAAGAATGAACGATAACAGAAAGGATGTTCCAATTAGGTTTCTTATTGTATGAAATACTTATAAATCCTTCACTCTATATAGTTATCAATAAAAAGTTTAATCTAATAACCATGACCATACATGTTAAGTTGATAACTAATAATTTAATTTGTAGTAAGCAATTTTTTTTCATGTTAATAACTAATTTTTATAAATGAATTATATAAATAGACTAAATAAATTAATATTTGGACAATTATTATTGAGTTGACTTAAATTTCCTTGGAGTAGGTATAGTTGATTAATAAAATTGGTTGGAATGAGAAGTGGTGCCGTATATAATATATTTCTTAGTTAAAGAAACTTTTTTCTAAATTAAGCCAGCATTTTAAATTTTATTTTATCATTATTTTAAATAACATATTGATTAAATTTATTAAAACGTTGATACAATTTTATTTTACTAAATACTATTCACTTAAGTTAAGATGGAAATGAAAATTGTGATATGTTAAATGAAGTTGCTCTCAACTAACAATGAATGTTATTTATTATTTATGAAAAGATAAGTAATTTCTCTACAAAAAATTTATTACATGTAACTACTTTTCTCAAAAGTTACAATAATGCAATAAGTATGTTGTGCCATTTAAGATCAAAATGCATAGTTTTCTATTTGAATAGCATGATAATATCATTATATCCTTGCTTATTTGTTTAAGCACTCTAGTTAAATAAAGTAAGTTTTCATCCATTTCTTTAACCATAATCTGAATCTATATATATATATATATATATATATATAATTGATTCAACATATTGTCATAACCCTACAAATATATTACAATGACAATAGACTTAAAGCACCCAACAACCTTTTTTTACAGTGCTTCCTACATCATAAATAAAACCTTATCTATATTAGCCACACTAACATACACCTGGACTTTAATACCTGGACTTATATTCTCGGTGACAGGAAACAGTTCCAAGTTTGAAGTTACTATTCCAAAATTGTTCCCACCACCAGAAACACACCGGTACAAACATACTTTTTAATCTAGGACATATAGAAACGTAGCTAAACAACTAATGAAGGTAGACAGTGAATATATAAGAAAATATAGTAAAACAACTACTTTTAGTTGACAGGCAACTTTCTTCCTTACACTGGAAATATAGTTTCATGGTAGACATTCACTGATTTCAGCGCCACGATGTTATCGTGCTCAATGTACTGAAGAGTTGAAGTGGTTTCATCTTGAGGTAGGTATCTAGTCACATGGAAGAGAGAATACCTGTTATTTTGCTCATCACCGATCGGATCATGGCTCTCCATGACCTGAATAAGATCTCCATTATCAAATGCAGCAGGGATATAAGCATTCCCGTCTCCATGATAATAAAATAGTTGAGTCCAAGTTGGCTGCTCATGAATATTGTTGATCTCCCACATAGTTGTTGTGTAAGCATCTTCAAAATGTTCATTCCCAGCTAGGCACAACCGACCATCTAGCAAATAAAGCCCATGACAATGGCCAGCCACTTCTGCTGGGACCTGAAATTGTTGAAAAGATCTAGTTTCCAAAGAGAAACTAACAACAGTGGGAAGTTCTTCCTCTTCAGTTGGGATTGTCAACATGTAGATAGTGCCATTGAGAGAAACATAAGTTGGATCCAAGTTACGTACAAATGTTGGGCACAGGATAGAAGTCTCCCAGCCGCCAGTCAAACTTGTATATAACACAAGCTTATATGCAAGGCTAGTTTCATGTTCCTTGAAGAAGTGAGCAACACCATAGTGAATGCTTTTTGCGTAGTAGCAAAAAGCATAAACACAGGAACAAAAACCTGGTGCATGCATGGCTGGGGAACTAAGTTTTCTTATCTCCCTGGTAGCAGGGTTCCAGACACGAAGAAAGACTTTTCTTCCAATTGGGCAGTACCTCAGACAGAAAACTCCATTCTCCACTCCTATTATCTGCACCCAACCTTCATGTGACAGCAGAAAAGGAAGGTAAAAATCTGAGCTCTCACCAGTCTTGGTTTCAAGCTTCATAGGAAAGGTTTCATTCACTGCATAGTGCAAAAATAGAGAGGTCCCTTTTTTTTTTCCAAATATTGCTCATCTCCTTCACAAACTCATAAGATGTAAGCTTTTGGCTCCAAAACGGATTTGTTTCTCTTATTCGTGTAATAGTGATAGGATCACAAGACCGAACACTGTCTAGGAACACATCATCCGGGATGTCAGGAGTTAGTATGGAAACTTCTCTCGGTGGTGTGTCATTTATTTTGAACTTGTGTTAGGAATAACTTGGAAAGCAATGTATATGCAAAAGGGAAAAGAAGAAGAAGGTAGATATCAGAAATTTTACTTATTTCAAAACACATATGTTTATATCCATTTATAGCTATTATCTCACCAAGAAGTATATTAGTAGATATAGTCTAAATTTACTATGTTGGCCCTTTTGTGTTTTATGTGAATGAGGAGCATTAGTTATGTGTAGTTGGCTAATTGGGTAACTTCATCATGCAGCTGATATACTCTTTCATTAACTATCTTCATAAATGAACACACTTGTCTATCATTCACTCACTGCTACCAAATATGCACTCTTTCATGAAATTAAACTTTCTTTCTAACCTACCTTCTATACCATTCATTTACATTCATTTATTTCAGGACAGTCACTTGAAGTGATACAAATTGACTTCAAGTGGCAGATAGATATATAAAGCAACTTCTTCCCTACTTCCAATTCAATATAAAATGAGAGTTCAACAGTTTATACCCAAAGGTACATGCAGCAAACTAATTTATCACTTCGTAGATGTTCTCAAAGCGTGTGAAACTGAGATATTATTATATTCGGGATATTATGGCAATTATGAGGCAGAGCCACTTCCAAAGTCTATGACAGACTGAGTTGAAAAAAACTTATAAAGTCCTGACATTAATGCAGCAGTATATTCAGCACAAATATAGGCACATTTCATGTATAAAATCAGTTGAAAAGTAAATGTAGAGCTAGCTATATTTAAATCTAAATCTAACTTTACATATATAGTAATATTATGACATGGCAGAACAGTGCTACACAAAAGGAATTGAAGTTGAAGTTCAACATAAAGGTTGCAGTAGAATGCAAAACAGAGGAGTATAGGACTAAAATTTGTTCTTTTTTAAGGCTTCCATATTGTTATTTTGTTATTATTCCATAATAACACAGCACTGAATTTACATGCACCTTCCTACTGGTATTTACACATGTTTAAAGTATGATACACAACTTAACTATTCTAACCAATAAAAAAATTGGGCTATTCCAAGTAATGACCACCATGCACATTACCTAAAAAGTCTCCCATGACAATTGTGTAAGTAATTTCATGCGTTCCAATGTCCAAATTAGAAAGACTGAGTTTAATTTTCTTGTACACAGTTGCAGGCAAGCTAAACACAACCTGGTTGACTTATGAAATTGGGTATATGCAAAGCAATACAATGTTCTGAATTCTAACTAATGCTATTTGATTTTATGAACCTGTGTTATACAATATCAATTTCATTTACGTTTGTTTCCTTGTATAAGATAGACACCTTTAAAGAAACTTAGGTAATTCCATTAAAACAGAGGAAATCCAAATTACTGAACGGAAAACATAGAACTTATACAACCTAAAGGTGCAAACTATTTTTAGAAGAGTAGGAAAGGAAAGTAAAAAACAGACAAGTACATCAAGATAAAGAGTTTACCACCAAGGAGTTAGACACTCTAACATTTAAGAGGCAACTAAAAGCAAATCCTAAGACCTAAAAGCAAGTAACTACCCTAAAGGCATAAGAAAGCCTTGCTACCAGATGACAACATTTTCTCCAACTGACAGAGAATCCCATATACTACAACTAAACCACTTGTTCTTTACGTTTAATACCACGCCTAAATGTCTTGTTGTTGGACCCCTTCTCCTCAGGACTGGTCAGAATTTTCAAGCTAGAGTTAACCACAATGCTGTCTAATGATCCCTTTGCAGGAGTTGCCATCCCACTCTCACATATGCTCTCCAATGTTGAGTCCTTAGTATATAGTGTGACATAAGTACTCATCTATAAAATACATAAATATATTTATACAGTTAGAATTAGATTAGTTAGTAGCTATTCTTTCATTTAATTTGTTATTTTTTTGTCATATGAAATAAGTATGGCAGTAATCAGTTTCAGTATATAAGGTAGCACACTTGTACATTTCTATTGGAACTTTTCATTCTTTCCTTTATGAAAATGAGAAGCTCTACATTCTTCTCCCAATTTTCTGTTTCTCTGCATTTTTCATAGCTTCCACTTGCTCAGATCATGATTTTGCACATGGTGCGGTGAGCGTGGAGAGCAAGGGATTCACACCAGAAAATTGAGAAGAGCTTCCCAATCCGCCAACCATTCTTTCTCCCCCAATTTTCTTTTCTTTCTTCCAATCTTATTCTTCCTCTTCTCTGAGATTCACACGATAGAGTTTGATGAGATTCTGCTTGCTTCACTAATTGCTCACTGCAATGAATGCACAGTTTTCGATCAACGAATCAAGGAGAAGAAGTTCTGAATCTCTACTGTACTTAGATTCATAGATACCTGATTATGGCGGATCGTCAAACGGAAAGTCCGACTTCAGGAGGTGGCCCTAACTAGGGCGGCACAATGCAAATCGATGTGAATGCGTTGGCACAGCTTCTGAATCAGCTCATTTCAAAGAACAACAACAGTTCCACTCAAGATCCTTCAAATCCCTACTACATCCATTCTGGAGAAAATCCAGGTACATCAATTATCCAAATCACTCTTACTCCTAGTAATTACGGTACATGGAGTCGTGCAATGCTCAGAGCTATCAGATCCAAAAATAAAATGAAGTTTATTGATAGAACACTTAAGAAACCTGACGAAGGTGATGAACACTTTGATGCGTGGGAAAGATGTAATAGTTATTTGGTGTCATGGATCAATAGTTCTCTTAGTGCTGATATACTGGAGAGTGTAGCTTGGAATAATAATGCTGCTGATTTATGGGATGATCTCAAACAAAGATACTACCAGGGAGATAGGTTCAGGATTGCTGAATTGCAGGAAGAGTTATTTGCTATCAAACAAAGAGACCTCAATGTTACAGCCTACTTTACCAAATTGAAGCAGATTTGGGAAGAATTGAACAATTTTCGTCAGATCCCTAATTGTGTCAATTGTGTTGAGAAATGCTCTTGTGGATTAGCAAAGATTCGTGAGTACAGGGATGAAGATCAGGTAACCAGATTGTTGAGAGGCCTAAATGAGCAATTCTCTACTGTCAAGTCTCAGATTATGCTGCTATCTCCTCTACCTGATGTCAATACAGTTTTCTCTATGTTAACACAACAAGAGAGACAACTGACTAGAGCTGAGAATGCAAGAATTTTACTAAATTCAGCCCAAGGAAAGACTCCTAATCAGTCCTCAGATGCTTTAGGTGGAAAAGGCAGAGGGAGAGGCCGTGGAAGAGGAAATTCTGGAGGTAGAGGAAGGGGATCAAAAATGATGTGTACATATTGTGGCAAACAAGGACACACTGAAGATGTGTGCTATAAGAAGCATGGTTATCCCCCACAAATGAAGAAACAGCAGCATAACTCCATCACAAACCAACTTTACACTGAAGACAATGATAATTTCAGTGACAAACAATCACAGTCCAATTGTACTCAAGATGTAGGTGGTGTTAGCAATTCTGAGTTTACCCTGGAGCAACGATCAGCCTTGTTGGATCTGCTCAAAGGGAAGGGTGTTCAGCAGCCCATTCATAATGCTAATCAGGTTTTGGCTAATTCTGTTCACACTTCCAACCAAGGTAAAACCATTTTCTTACAGTTCAGCTCCAAAATATTAAGTTTTGTAAAACCAAAATCTGCTACCTGGGTCATTGACTCAGGAGCAACTGATCATGTCACTTTCAACTTCAAAGATTTCTTAAATTTTCAACAAATAGAACCTATTACAGTGAAGATGCCAAATGGAGCTGAAACAACAAGCAACATCATAGGCACTGTTATGTTCACTGATAAATTCTATTTGCAAAAGGTTTTATACATACCAGATTTTGATTTTAAACTGATTTCAGTGTCAAAGTTGACATCTAATTTGAGCTGCCAATTACTGATAAATGATAAACATTGTGAGATACATGATATGCACACATTGAAGACGATTGGCATTGCTAGTTGTGGAAATGGCCTTTATACTTTGAGTACTCAACCAACTCATCTTGGTCCTGTCCAGCACAAAGAGTCTTCATTAGCAAAAATTAATCAAGTCAATGCATTCTCTAGGAATAGTCACATTTGGCATTCTAGGTTAGGTCATTTATCTTTACAAAAGTTGAACATTATGAAAAAGAATTACAGTTTTATAGATTGTATAGATGATACTCAAATACCTTGTGATCCTTGTCAATTTTCAAGACAAAGGAAATTGCCTTTTGACAGTAGTTTGACTGTAATAAAGGAATGTTTTGACTTAATACATATGGATATTTGGGGTCCTATTGGTGTTTGCTCTACTGAAGGACATAGATATTTCTTGACTGTTGTGGATGGAAAAAGTAGATTTACATGGATTTATTTTATGAAAGCTAAATCTGAAGCATCCCAATTAGTTCAGAATTTTATTGCTTATGCTAAGGTCCAATTTGGTAAACAAGTAAAATGTATAAGAACAGATAATGGACCTGAGTTTACTCTCAAATCCTACTTTGCATCAAGTGTTATACTACACCAAACTTCTTGTGTAGAGACTCCACAACAAAATGGGATTGTGGAGAGGAAACATCAGCATATTCTAAACATAACCAGAGCCTTACTATTTCGATCTAACATTCCAAAATGTTATTGGCACCTAGCAGTGGCCCATGCAGTACACCTTATGAATAGGCTGCCCAGTCTAAGCATACAAAACAAAATTCCCTATACAATTCTGCATGGAACACTTGCTGACATTTCTGAAATAAAGGTGTTTGGATGTTTAGCTTATGCTACCACTCTTGAAGCATCAAGAACAAAATTTGATCCAAGAGCAAGAAAATCTATTTTTCTTGGTTTTAAGGAAGGCACAAAAGGTTGTAGATTGCTTGATCTCAAAACAAAACAAATCTTCTTTTCAAGGAATGTAAAATTTTTTGAAACTCAATTTCCTTATTCCAACTCTAGTTTCATAAATAATTCTGATCCAGCTGTAACAATTCCTTCAAATTTCAATTTCAATAATCAATTGATATTTGAACCTGATTTTTTGCAACCTGTTCATTCTCCCACATTTCAAAATGCATCACATAATTCTGACTTATCACATTCATCTTCTAACACTGAAGAAGAACCCATTCATTCTGCATCACATAATTGTTTCCCTCAAATTGTGGAGGATCAAACTTCAGATTCTAATGCATCACCCCATGCATCTTCATCATCTAATGATAGTTCAGATTCTACATTACATCATGCATCATCATCATCTTCATCCCATGATATTTCTGTTAGGAGATCAGTCAGGGACAGGAGACCTCCTTCTTACTTAAAGGATTACCACTGTATGATAAGCAATACCACTCCTAGCAATAGCTCAAGAAATATTTTGTATCCTTTCTCTCATTGTTTATCATTTGAAAAACTAACACCACAAGACAAATCTCTTTCACTTTCCATTTTGGCCAACTCCGAACCTAGCACCTATGAAGAAGCTGCTGCTCACCCTTGCTGGCGAAAAGCAATACAAGCAAAATTGGATGCTCTAGAGCAAAATCAAACTTCGAAACTCACTGAACTCCCAAAGGGCAAGAAGGCTATTGGTTGCAAGTGGGTTTTCAGAGTCAAATTCAATCCCGATGGCTCAATTGAGAGGCATAAAGCCAGGTTGGTAGCAAAAGGATTCACTCAAGTGCAAGGGGTGGACTACGCTGATACATTCAACCCAGTTGTTAAAATGACAACTCTTCGTGTGATTTTAGCCATTGCAGCTGCTAAAGGGTGGCATCTTAAGCAACTTGATGTCAACACAGCATTTTTGCATGGTGATTTGGACAAAGAAGTGTTCATGAAGCTGCCACAGGATTGAATGTTTCTAGACCGGGACAAGTTTGGAAATTGCAGAAATCTCTCTATGGCTTGAAACAAGCCAGTAGACAGTGGAATTTGAAGTTGACACAGACTCTACTTAAGGCAGGATATAGGCAATGTGTTGATGATCACTCACTCTTCATGAAGAGAAGTGCAGCAGGGTTCACGGCCATTCTAGTATATGTTGATGATTTGGTGCTCACTGGTGATGATATCAACGAAATTGATGCAATAAAGAGTATCCTTAATGCAAGGTTCAGAATAAAAGATCTTGGAAATCTCAAATACTTCA
>JASCZI010211455.1:56952-67591 GCA_036250425.1 Stylosanthes scabra | reverse complement strand
TGGGAAAATATATATATATATATATATATATATATATATATATATATATATAATATGTGTGTGAGTGAGTATATATGCGGTGAATCTGAGATTAAGGCTGTTCAATCCAATAAAAAGATTAAAAGGAAAACCCTATGGGATAGGATGATGATGATCCCTTTAGAAATCAATCTTACTTAATTCCACTTTCTAATTTTGTAAGAGATTGGGCTCAGTTGGGCCTGGCTTGTTGGGGAGTTTATTTATTTGTTTTTGAAGAAAAAGTATTTACATTTAAGAATTCATTTAAAAAAAAATTCACAACTAAAAAGAGAAAAAAAATTAACTGATTTGATAATTGATGTTTTTATATACGTAATATTTTTTAAACAAATAATCTAAGTAACACATGATTACGTACAATTGTTGTTTTTGTTTTCGTAGTTTATCTCATTTGTAAACAAAATATAAACAGAAGGAAGTATTGGAAAACTAGAAAGAAAGAAAAAAATTGCTTCCATTTGGGGTTTGATGTAATTTATTATGATTTCATGGTATGATTTTATTTTATTTTTAATCTAATATTGAAACAATTCAGATTTACATTGTATCGATTTTCATTAAGTAAGTTTATTTCTTTTCTTTAAAAAAATAATTATTTTTAAATTTAAAATTTGAATGTAATGTAATTTAAATTACAAAATATAAACTTTATTTTATAGGTTTAGTAACCACCTCCTTCTCCACTAAGCTTCTCTCACGCTCTCTGCTTCTTCTTCTTCTTCCTTTTCTTCTTATCCTCTCACAATTGACCAATGGCAGCAGCACAACAAGAATCAGGATCAGAATCAGCCATTGCGTTTCAAGGCGTTGACGACTTCTACTTCTCAGCTATGATTGACGACGATCAAGATAACCTCATTCCCATTTCCGATGACAAGTACGCTCATGAATTGCAGTTCCAAGAGACCCTCATGTCCTCCCTTATCGCTTCTCAAGCCGCCACCAAAGGTTCTTCTTCATCATCATCAAAAACCGTTCGTTGCTTTCCATCGTCATCAACACCTTCCTCATCACGACCCGTGTTTGTCGTCCCCAAAACCGAGGAAATAGTGCTGCTGGATGACGACGAAGACGAAGAAGAAATGCTAATCATATGCGAGATTTGTGCGGAAACCAAGGAGACTTCTCAGATGTTCAGTAACAAGAACTGTGATCATTCCTTCTGCTCTGATTGTGTCACAAAGTATGTGGCCACAAAGATCCAAGAGAGCATAACACTTGTTCCCTGCCCTGGTTTGAACTGCAAGGGATTCTTGGAGCTTGATTCCTGCAGGCCCATGCTCCCAAAAGAGCTTCTTGATAGGTGGGACGATGCGCTCTGTGAGTCCCTCTTTCTTGCTGTTCCCAAATTCTATTGCCCCTTTAGGGACTGTTCTGCAATGCTGCTTGATGAGAATGATGGTGGTGAAGGGATTATTAGGGAGGCTGAGTGCCCCTTTTGCCATAGGCTGTTCTGTGCCAGGTGTCATGTTCCATGGCACCCTGGGATTGAGTGTACGGTGTTCCAGTCACTCAATGAGGATGAGAGAGGCAGGGAGGATCTTCTTCTTAGGGACCTTGCTGGTCAAAAGAAATGGCATAGGTGTCCAAGATGCAAGTTCTATGTCGAGAAGAATGGAGGCTGTTTGCATATTGTCTGCAGGTTTCTTTTCTTTTCTGTGTACCCATTCTTGCATTAGTTTTGATTTTGCTTGATGAACACTGGTATGTGACTTCACATAAAGTTGTTGTTAACAATTTTTAGATATTTTGACATATTTGACTCAGCATATGAAGTTAACTGCCCATGAGTTTCATCGTTTTGCTTTGTCTAAGCGTTGTTCGTTTGTTTTGTTGCTTGCAGGTGCCGGTTCGAGTTCTGCTATGCTTGCGGTGAACTGTGGCATGCCAATCATGGTGGTTGCCTAAGGAATTAGATGGTTTAAGAATCCGTTTCATGAGAGTTGATGTGGATATACTTCTTTTACTTCAATTGTCAAGAAATTAGATTAGATCTTTCATTTTCTGTGTCTTTGGTATTCCCTTTATTGAAGCCAAGAAAGGTTTCATTTTAGGGTGACCCAGTTAGAGGTTGGTGTTTCTTGGGATAATATGCTAAAAATTACTTTGAAGGCACATTTTCATTCCTTCTTGCTTATCATGGAATATCAGTATTTGTTTTATTAAACAGTTTCAGAGACAGAATTTCAATCTCTAGACAAAAAATCTTGCGTTGTGTTTCTTACAAATGAACCATTCATGCCTTGCTCTTAATATATGTTGTACATCATCAATCACGAAACAGCATCTGTCTGCTCCATTTTTAGTAACAGTAGTCTCTGCTCTTGAACATTTGAAAATCACTTCTTCAGGTAAGTTTTCCAGCACATCTTCTTATGTGTGGTTATTAACTTTATATTTAGGAGTGTAATTTCCAATTTATTTTTAGACTCAGCATCTAGGGAATAAGGATAGTGTTTGCTATTTACCAATGTTTTGCTTTGCTGCCTTTGGGGTCTGCCAAAACGGAACAAATACGATACATTGATTACATTCAATGTTGCTGCTGAAAAAAACAGATTATTTCAGAGAGCATAGTATGTGACTATGTGTTAAGGATAGGATATCGTTCTTACTTCAATTGGCATGGAATAAGTTGTTTCTTTCGGGAGTAACAAGAAAGTAGAAATGGCATGATATTCAAATTGGTCCCTTAAATATATCGCCTTATTCAAATTGATTATTGACCGATTTTATTAGTTATATTAGTTTCTGAAAGATATAATTTTCAATTAAATTGGTTCTTCTACTAATAAGATGATGACATATTATCTTTAAATGTCACATGTTATGATGTTATTTAATTGGTAAAATGACTAATTTGATTAAAAATTGTTTTTTCACAGGACTAATATGACTAACAAAATCTTTCGGAGACCAATTTAAAAAATGTGATCGATAATATTACAAGTACCATTATACACACTTATACGTATCGTCGCGATATCTTTTGGACCAATTTGAATATTAATTCAACAACAACCTTACTGGTAGGTTGGTTGGTTTGGATCAATTAATGGGATAATTATCAAAATTTCCGTATTCAACAATCACTGTACTTTTTGAAGGGGACGTGATTAAAAGCCAAAAACTGTTAACAGATTCAATTAGCATTCAAATAGGATGGTTTGGATTATTCTTGATTTATGATAAGAAATCAATTTGCTTTGATTTTTTGTTTATTTCATTTCTAACGTTGGTGTAAACTTAAATAAAAAAGTATATTTTTCCCTAAAATTTGTGAAAAGTTGACAATACCTCAAATTTTATTTTATTTCAATTTTGTGCCGAAAGTTTTCGATTTGCATTAAATATATTCATCGACTATTTTAGTGCAATCTTACCATCATAGGAATTAAAATAGTACTTAACTCTTATGTGATATATTTGAGATTTGATGAAATATATTTTTAATATTTGATATGTTATTTAAGAATAATTATAATTCGACTTAATCCGTTACTCTTTATTGTACATAGATATTGAGTAAAATATATTTAATATTTAATAAGAATAAAATGACCTTATTAGGAAAAAGAACTCTTTTGAAAATAAAAATTCAAAAAACATAATCATGTACAAATATCACGTGAGTGGCCACTGATTTATGTTGACAAATGACAACGACCAAGTAGGATAATCCATTTTGTTTTTGGTATTCAGGATATCCATCTTAAATACCCACCAATTCAACCATTTTACGAAAGAAGTTGGAGGATCTATCCATCTTTTCAGATCCTCTTCCTACTTACTAACTTCTCAGTTCTCAGTTCTCACATAACCATAATGACCAAACTCACTCCCCAAAACACCATCTTCACCTTTTCATCTTCCTCACAACCACCAGTCCACCACCACCGTCTAGCATAGATTAATTCATCTTTTCAATAATGCAGAGTGTTTGATACCAAAAAAAAAAAAAAAAAAGCAGGTTGATACATGACCCAAATCCACCGTTGAAGTATATTTGTGTTTTCCAATGGTCAATACTCAACACTCAAACTACAGCTATATTTGATGATGAGTTTTTTTGTTTGTTTAATAAAAAAAAGTGAAACCCACATGATTTATGGAACTTGTTACCTTTTCCAATATATTATGATCGAGGAGTTTCGGTAATGCCTTTGATTACCTTTACACCCCCATGTAGGCATGCAGCTTTTCTTCGTCGTCAAGGCCTTCCAAGTTTAAATTCAATTTTCAATTTCCACCTTCGCTTGAAACTACATTGTCATTGCTTACCGTGGACATAGCCAAATACTTCATGCATGCATGCGTTTTTCTTACACCACGAAATACACATGCTTCATGCTAGTTGCTCGTGGACATCGATCTGATCTTTGCTATTTCTTGGGGAGAAGGCTTAACTATCAACCATGGTGGATGCCCAAGAAATCAGAATATCAGATGGTTTAAGAATTACATTAAAATTGACGTGGATACATCTTTTATTTCACCTGTCATGGATTTGAGATGCAGTTCAAGAGAAGTTTGTTGCAGCTTAGAGATTGATAATTGTTACGAAAGTCTGCTGCAAAATCCTTTGAAAGTGCATTTCCATTTCTCGTAGCTTACTTATTATGTATTATTCGGTATTTGAATAAATGATTTCAGAGCGAGGATTGGAATCTCTCGCCATAAGCTTGATTCGTATTTCTTGATCTTAGTTGCTAATCTATTATCCAATATCAAAGAGTTTCATGCTAAAGGATCTGAATTCTCAATTCCTGTTAAATGAATGCAGCAGCGCAAACAAAATGAAAACAAGCTATGTCTATTCATTATATCCCTATCCACTCTTGAGCCTTGGTGCTTGTCCTCACTCAACAACTACAACCGAAACTGAATCGGAAGGCTCTCTGATACTGGAATCTTCTGGCCTCAACAGGCTCGGTGAAAACAATGGGAACCAAGTCCTGCTCTCAGTCCTTCCTAGATTCATCAGACAAGGGATGGCTTGGTATATGATACCATAGGCATAGCCCATTAAAATTGCTTAGGCCTTTAGGAATATAAATAAGGGACTAATGTCATTGTATGAGGAAAAAAAAATAGTTGAAATAAATTAACTTTTTTCTCTTTCACTTGAAACAAAGAGAATTATCTTTTCCTTTATTCATCTTCAATCAAGTCAATTATCAAAATCTTCTTCCATTTGAATTAATACAAACAACTATACACATCTTTCTCATTAATGTTTATCTTATTTAATTCTAGTTCCAACAGTATCATATCATGGTTCATAACAGAATTGGGATACCTGTCTTTTTGTTTTGATCTACGGTATTGAACTGCAAAGTTTGCAAATCAATGGTTCTAACATTATTCAGTTCTAACTTCTAAGAAGTTCACAAAAAGTCACTCAGCTGAACAACTTCACAAACATGCAATGCAACAGCTTCCAAATGAAAATAGACTCCCTGTGTAGTCTGATATTGCTTATAATCATTAATCAATCAAAACGTATGCAATGACTAGCTTAGTAAAGTGATCTAACAGTCAGAATTTTCCCACAAGAAGGGCAACAACAATAACAACAAAGTTAACAATACTATAACTCCTGTCCAAGTTGTGACATAGGCATCTCAAGAACAGAATGCAAACATCTCAAATATATATGAAACCAAAGAGTAAGAGAATCGCAGACCGTTCAATTCCAACTAGAGGGCCAGAAGCCATGAATACCATAACCAGTCTTCCAGTTATTCAAGAACACAACCTGCTTCACAGCCAAGAAACAAACCAACAAGGCAAGCAACATAATCACCCTCTGAACCGTCACGTTCTTCACCTTCACAAGACCCTGAGTCATAAACGCCAGCAACAGCCCCACCACGGTGTACAAGAACCCCACGGCGAATCCCTCTGCGCCCAGCTGCATCCCTGAGCCCTGGTAGAAGAACACGAGCTTAGATGGATCGTTGCGGTCCAGAAGGAACATTGGCATCTTCCTGATGATGTTATGCATAGCACCAGAAACGCTGAAGAAGTAAACGAAGACGGAACCCGCCAACCAGACCTTCGGGTCATGGAGCAGTGTCTGACCCGAGAAAAGCTTCTTCACGAAAAACGGTATCCAAATGAGGAACGCGACGACGATCAAGATCAACTGGTTCCTGGAGAGCAGCGGGGGGCGATGGATGGGTCCCACGGAGATCTTGGTCTTGGACTCGACGAACTCGGCCATTGACTCAGCGAGTCGCGAGAAATCGCCCTGGTCCATGTGCAGTGAATCCTTCAAGGAATGGTTGGGGGCGATAAGGCGAATGTGTGGGAGGGCGTTGACGCCGAATTGCGTGAACGAAAACTGAGATTCCTTGAACTCGATGTCGCAGAAGAAGAGCTTGGAGCGCGAAGGGTGGGAGACGTTGTGGTTGGTGATGAAGGAGGAAGAGACGATGGAGAATTCTTGGTGGAGTTCGCGGAGGCGCAGCTCTGACTTGTCGTGGAGCTGGGCGGCATCGAAGAAGAGGACGATGGAGTAAGGCCGAGGGGTGGACACGGAAGTGAGGAAGCGGGACAGTGTCTGGTCGTTGAGGCGGATGATACCCGATTTGGATCTGGATTGAAGGGAGAGGAGCTCCTCCACGCGCTCGTCGTTTGTGTCGGAGGAAGCGGCGGTGAGGGTGGCTACGACGACGAGAAGGATGAGGAGGAGGGTGGGAGGGGGAGCCATGGTGGAATGGGTGAGAGAAATGGAGGAAGGAAGGGTTTTTGTTTGATTTGGGGAGTATGTGTGGGGAAGAAGAAGAAAAAGAAGCGAGCAGTGTGTGTGACAGTGTGAGGGGTAAGTTTGTAATTTGCAGAAGACTTTGACAACTCCGTTTCCCTCCTCCTCCTTGATTTGGCAACACAACATGCTAGACTCGTGTACTCACCAATCCCTTCTAACCACGTCATACCAAAGAATTCTTAAGTAGAACATGGTAAAAAAACTAAAATCAAACTTCCAAATATGACAGCTGTCGGATTTAAACCCACGCCCTTTCGGACCAGAGCCTAAATCTGGCGCCTTAGACCACTCGGCCAAACTGTCACTTAATATGAAAATTTGGATTATTTTTACCAGTTTAATTTTGATACACTAACGCTGAAAAGAATTTTATACAGTCATCTAATTAAATTTATATATTTATTTAATTTTAGTAATGGGCTTAAAATTAATTGCTTTTGATGATATAATAATATCTCATTAGATATTTGTGTAAAACTCTTTTACACTAACGGTGCATATAAATTAAATTTTATATTTATATATAAAAAATTATGGTTATCTGATCTTATTTATTCACCGCTTGCTAATGTACAAATAAATACTGTCTTTTGCTTCATAAATTCCATTTAATTATAAGTCAAAGAGTATAATGTATAGTTGATAAGTTAGTGAAAGTTGGAAATACTCAACACCAAGGAAAAAAAACTATATTTTAACAACTTCTCAAATCTCAAATAAGATATGTGTGTTGTTTTAGTAAGGGATAATTATAATTTTAATCATAAAAGTTTGACTGAAAAATCAATTTAGTCACAAATGTATTTTAGGTCAAAATTTGGTACAAATATTGTAATTTTTTTTAAAATGGATTGATTTATGATTTTACTCCCTACTTTTAAAAACAGATCAATTTTTAAAAGTTTGGACGTAAATCGATTTTTAAAAAACTAAACCATCACCACCATCACTACCATCAATTCACCATAACCACCATCAATCTACCATCACCATCACCATGAATCCACCATCACCATCACCACCATTAACACCATCAATCTACCATTTTTTAATGTCCAAAGATATAATCATGTTTTTTTTATAATTTCAGACAAAATAGCAATCAAACAAAGTATCAGACATTATACAATCAAATTATATAGAGCAAATCAGAGCTCCCCTCCCTATAAAAGAAGTCTAAGAATCAAACCGCCCAAAGCATATGAAAATATATTGAGTACCCCATACACCCGCCTCAACCAGTTGGGTAGCCACAAGTCCCCTTTTAGCGTGAATATATTCTACCAGTTCACATCAATATACCCTGCCTATACTCATTCCTTCTGAGCCTCCATTCCTTCTCAATCTACTCACCTCTTGCTTCACTCCTTCTAAATCAAGTGTCCCACTATTAAATATCTTTCATTCTTTCTCAATCTACACCAAAGACTCCACACCACAGTAAAGAAGATAATCACCCAAGGGACTCTTCCCTGTTGCAACTGTGATAACACATCAATCTACACCAAAAACTCCACACCACAGCAAAAAACATTTACCTTCAAGGCAGTTACAGTTAAAAGTTAGAAATTCTTTTTCATTAACAAAAAGAAATTCTTTTTCAAATAGTTAGATTTCAACCATCACCACTATTAACATCAACCCCTAATTTTTACTAGTAATTCATCAATCAACAATTAACAATTAAATCAGCAACTCAAAAATTATTATTATTTTTTAATTAAAAAAATTGAAACAAATCTGGGACGGTGGTGGAAGATGGAAGAGGGGGTGGTGGTGGAAGACGGAAGAAGGAACGATGGAAGAAGGGTCGGTGGGCGATGGTGGAAGATGGAGGCAGCACCACACACCGTGGTCACCACCACACCATTGCGTCTTCTCCCTCGCGTGCAAGATCGACGGCGACGACGAAACGGAGGCAGCTTCGCCACGTCTCTCCCTCTCTTCGTCTCTTCCCTCTTCTCCGTCGCGTCTCTCCCTCTCTTCGTCTCTCTCTCTGTCCTTCACTTCGTCCCTCTCTCTCTCTTCACGACAACGGCGCAACAGCTCTCCTTCTTTTTTGCTGGCGCCATCGTCCTTTCCTTCTCCCTCTTTTCCATCTCTCTTCCCCCTTCCGCCTCTTTTTTTTCTACTTCATTCTGAAGATTTTTTTTGGTGACAACTCCATTCTGAAGATGATGATATTATTATTACAATTAATCTAGCTAACCAAGTGGTTTCATTAACCAAGTGGAAAACCATTTAACTTATTTCACGCGCCTCACGTCCCTATTATGAGAAATATTTTTGTTAAAAGCGCCAATTTCCGTTTTTCTGTTTTCATTCGTTCACTCTCGTTGTTGTTGTTCTTCTTCTTCTTCTTCTTCTTCTTCTTCTTCTTCTTCTCAAACACTCTCAATTTCAGGTTTTATTTTTGATTTAAGCTTCCTCCATTGGTGATTCTTCGTCATTCTTTCAACGAAGAAGAGTGCGTTCTTCGATTGAATCTTTTCTTTTCTGTCGTTCTCTGTATATTTCACGTAAGGTAAGTTCTAATTTGAACTTTTGAACGTTCTTTGATCTGGTTTTCGTTTTCTTCTTCTTGTTCTGTTTATTAGATTTCAATTTTCGTTGTTGTATTTAGGTTTTCGTTTGATTTTGCGTGTTTTCATTCTTGTTGCTTTTGATATCTGATTTTTGTGGTTCTCGTTGTGTTAGGATGGAAGCTACTAGTTCAGATCCATCATTGGAAACGGATTCAGTTCGTTCACGTGAATCAGACAATACAGAGCAGGTTTGTGAATGATTTTAACGTTTTCATCACTTTTCTGGATGAGTACTTGCGTATCATTTTATTTCGGTTGATTTTAGCTTCATGTTTTGGTGAATTCTGAGAAATGTTGAATTTAACGTGTTGTTTTTGTTTGTTTATTATTTCAGTTGATTTTGAGTTATAGTTTCGGTTGATTTTGAGTTATTGATTTCGGTTGATTCTGGGTTAGTTTTTCGGTGGATTTTGAGTTATCATTGTTGCTGTTAGGTTTCATTTGGTTTTGATTGCATAAATCTAGGTTTGAATGATTCCCTTGTTATTTCGGTGGATTCTGAGATAGTGTTTATGTGCATTCTGAGTTACTTTTGTTGCTATTAAGCTTTGTTTAGTTTTTTATTGCATGCTTCCAGGTTTGAACGGTTTCTTTTTATTTCGGTGGATTCTGGTTAATGTTTGTCTGCATTTTGAATTAGCTTTGTTATTTCGGTGGATTTTAGTAATATATTTATGTACTTTTTTTTAGTTTTCATGTGATGTTGATGATCAGCATGTGCCAAAGAAGAAGAAGAAGAAGAAGAAGAAGAAGATAATGATGATGATGATGATGATGCAGAAATAGAATAAGGAAGGAAGAAGGTAGAGGAGGATGAAGAAATAGAATAAGTGTGTGTTGTTCTTAGATTATAGCTTTGTTGTTTTTAGATTATAGCTTTCTGTTGTGTTCTCTGTGTTGCATTTTATTTCAGTGGAGTTTAGGTTTGTGTTTGTGTATATTTTGGCTTTATATTTCAGTTGAATTTAGAATATTATTTCGGTGGATTCTGGGTTATTGTTTCAGTTGAGTTTAGAATATTATTTCGGTGGATTCTTGCCTATATTTTTCAAAGAAGAAGAAGAAGAAGATGATGATGATGATGATGATGCAGAAATAGAATAAAGGAAGGAAGAAGGAAGATGATGATGAAGAAATAGAATAAGCGTGTGTTGTTCTTAGATTATAGCTTTCTGTTGTGTTCTGAATCAATTTACTTTTTCATAGCTTTGTTGTTCTTAGATTATAACTTTCTATTGTA
>JASCZI010211455.1:3615-39507 GCA_036250425.1 Stylosanthes scabra | reverse complement strand
GGGGGGGGCGGGAGGTGAATCGGCTCCACCTTAGGGTTCGACGCGTTGTCCCTTGGAGAGTTGCTGTCCATTAACGGCGACCCACCCTTTGATTCGAAAGCATCGCTCAACATCGAGTGCACCGTTTCCTTGAAATCGCGTTTGTCAACCATTCGCTCCTTCATGTCGCTAAGTTCGGCGTGGATGTCGGCTAATTCCTGCGCCATTCCCCTATCATTCCCGGAGTCCTTCCTGAAAGAACAACATAATTCATAAATTCGAATCGATGTCATGTTTAGATCACTACTATGCAAATAGCATATCTCAAGTAATGTAGAATGTTGCAGAATCCTTACCGATAAGTGAGTATACGCGGCGTCCTCGTCGAAGTATCCCCGATCACGGATGTGGGGGCCTTTCTCCTTCGCAGTAGAGACGCCGGTGGTGATGCGTCGTCGGAGGACACCTCCACCATGACCTTCAGCGCGTCATTGCCTGCAACCGCCATCGGGTACGACACCTGTGCAGTATAAAGCAGAGTGCATCGTCGTCAAGGAACAGGCTCGGCAAAACCCCTCTTTCCAGGGTGGAGGAAACAAGGTGTGAATTAGGGTTTTTGTTTTGATGGTCAGCGTCGTCGGCGCCGATTCCCCATTCATGGGTTAAACCAGGTCGGACCTGAATACCCTGAGGCGGCACTCATTATCTAAGGAATATGGTTTGTGAATGTCTAATAATATTTCCACCAAATCGGGTTATGGACCCCATCAAGTTGGGCCTGAATAAAAATTATTCCACAAAATGTGAAACTAAAGGGAGACAAAAACCGTTTTAATTAATATACACATGAAGCCAGAACTAATCATCCCTCTTGGTGGACCACATTATAGGATGGCCCAAAACAATAGTTTTGGTGCACCACCTGCTAACCGATGGCCTTATCATCCCTTAACAAAGCTAAATGAACAACCTTGACAATCCAAAGTTAAGTTGAATACTCGTAAGATCAAATACCCACAAAAAAACTATTAAGCCCAAAATAAACTTTGTAACTCTTCATAACCAAACTCAAAAAATAAAAAGTTGATACCTCTTCAGGCAAAAACAAAAAATAACCCAAGAAAAGTTGAGATCCCTTCTAGTCAAAGAAAATTCATGAGGTTAACCAGAGCAAGAAATATTTTGAAAATTTAATAAACAAAATATAAGTAAAGTGGCTTCTTTTTTTTTGCCTCATGTGCCACTGTCCACTGATTAGATCACTTGCCTAGAAGAAAAGGTTAAACAACATCAAATGCACTCAGCAATGAATATAGTTTTGCCCAATTCTAGAAAATTTCTTGGATGACACAAGTGTATATGTTTCATACTGGCTATAAAAGTATTGAAACATACATAATTTTTTTAGCAGGAATTTCACAGGGGTTGAACAAACTTATACAATTTATTTTATTTTTTCTAGATAGGGTTATGTTAGTGGAGATACATAGTTGCAATATTCATGAAATCTGATAAGAAACAAAATATATCTTTCTTGAATAATGAAAGAAAAAAGAAATAATGTTAGCAACAACGATGGGGCCACCGCCACTTCATATTAGGGTGACATGAGTAATTCCATCCATGGGTTATAGCATCAGCAGATTCAGGTAGAAAATGACCCCTTAGTAGCTTTCGAATAAATAATTGGTTTATTCGGATAACTTTTTTTAGGGAAACAGATAAATTCAGCAAAACCATTATTATAAACCGTTTTCCTCAAAAGCTCATTCTGAAAAAAAAATATAATAAAAACATGAAAATAATCAGTATACAAAATTACAAATTCAGCAAAATCATTATAAACCATTTTCCTCAAAAGCTCACTCTAAAAAAAATATAATAAAAACATGAGAATAATCATTATACTAAATTACAAATTCAGCAAAACCATTATATTCATAACCAGAAAGTTTTGGACATATGTGTGGTGTATTTATGAGAAAGTGACAACACAATGTAAGTTCAAAGAAGAAATGAATGGTAGGCCAGGTGGGATAATGGGTTCAAATAGCAGGAGAATCTAATTCCCTCCTGGTGACAACGTTATATGGTTCAGTGTTCAGCAGAAAGCAGCATTAAAAGGGGGAATCTTCTTTATTACCTTATCAACTATGTGCTGCACAGTCAGCACCCCTAGAAAAGGGGCTACTCCTTCGTAACGAGGGATGTGTGTTACCAATATAATATGCCTGAGCGGTTAAGTGTGAGTGGTTGTTGCTGACAAATCCTCGCGATCTGGTCTTGTGTGCGTCATTCTTGATTGCACGGCAAGTAGCAATTTGTTTTTGGTGGCACCCTATTGTGGCCTCTCAGAAAGTATGATTCAGTCTGCCATTGGATACAAGAGGAATGAGATGAACATTGTATTTGCTTGTGATGTTATTGTGGCCTTGTAACATTTTTGACAACTTTTGTTACCCTTACATGTTTGGTTAATAACTGATTTCGGGCTAATAATCAAGATTAATGCTACTGACCGGTTAAAGGCTTTCACCACATTGCACCATTTCTCGCCAGGTCCATAGGTAATCATGCAGTAAGGAATCCAGCTTTCATTAGGTACTTCTTGCAAGTTAGAAAGTAGAAACCACTCCTTAGAAATGAACTAAACCAGTTGATTCCTAATCCACCCAGCCAGCACAGTGATTAACTTAATTAAAGCACAACCAAAATATGTGTTTGGTTACATTCTTGAAGCCTAACTTAAAACAAACTCGACATGTTAAATTGTTCATAACTCATACATACTTTCTATTATATAATTTATTTTAAATGTTAATTTATTTATTCTCCTAACTAATAGAAACATGTCTATAATAAGGAAAATTCTGTGATGCTTACCAAGTTAGTAAAGCATGTGATAATGACTACACGTGTCAAATTTTGAATGGTCATATCTAAAGTGGTCTAATATATTATGATGCACAATAACATTAATTCACTCGTAAGGTTTTGTTTTGGGCCGTAATTAATGCATTGGATTTGCTGCACATAACTTTTTTTTTATGTTGGACCAAAAACAAAGTTACTAGGCCAATTGATGGACTTATAGTGTTTGTGTGTTTAAACTATGAACACAGAAAAACACCCAAAAAAAAAAGTAATTTACCTATGTGAAATAAAACGATTTCACCCAAAAAGGAAATTAAAAATAAAAAAACAATAAAAAAATTCATATTGTTCCTTGGCTAAATTAGTTCAGTGTGGGTTTTATTTTTTCAAAATTAATATTGACCTCTCAAATACATATGTCATCATGGATTTTATGAGATTGAAAGCTTAACAGAGTAAGGAAAATATTGTCAGGATGTTTAATTTAAGATTAACAATTTCTTGTAATGTTGGGATGCTTAATTTATGATCAATTTAAAATTACTCATTTTTAAAATTCCGCATATTATATTCATCATTTTGAGGTGTAAGAAATCGAGGTGTGGTGCAAAGATTAAAAGATTTCAAAGTCTAGTGTGTAGTTATGAACAAAACAAAATTTAAAAACATTCATAATTATTATTAACCCATTATAAACCTCCTCTCATTGCCCAATTACAAAGTGATTTGCATTTTCTTTCTTTCTAGCGCTTTCACTAGAATTCATTAGAATTTCTGCGTATAAAATTCAAAATGTAAAAAATCAACTCCAAACAACTTAATAAACACTTGCAATTTTCTAATCACAACCATAATTATCCTTTAATTCCTTGGCACTAATGTACGGTTCACTGAAAAAAGAGAGATTTTTTTCTTTTTTTTTAAAGAACAAAAAAACAGATCTAGAAAATAGATCTCAAAATTGGACATGAAGAAAAAGAGAGTGAGAGGCCACGGTGGGCGACGTGAACAGGAAGAGGGAGAGAGGTGGGCATTGCGAGTAAGAGAAGGATGAGGAGGGTGGACGTGGAGGAGGAAGAGTAGAAGGCCACGAATCTAGGTGCAGGAGGAGACGCGGAAGACCGAAGACCTGAATAGGAGGAACAGACTTCTCCGCGGCGGCGATGACAGAGCGTGGGAGCAGTGATGGAGGGAGGAACCGTGAAGAAAAGGAGAACGATATACACATGAGGACGAGGCAGATGGAATTTGGTCATTTGCTACGATGTCGCCAGGCGCGGCGGAAGTGATTGATAGCGAAACAAGAGTGAGGGCATGTGTGAGAGGGAAAAAGGGAGTGGTGGTGAAGAGAGAGAAAGGGTGCTAGGGTTTTTCATTTTCATATATGTTTTTTGATAATTTCTGTATACTTTTTTTTGCTGGATGAACTTTTTTTTCATATGATGAACTATTTTCATTTTTGGAACCATGATTTCGGCCTATCAATTTTTTTTATTGATGGAAGCCCAAAGTAAAGTCATGTATGTAGATTAATGTTATGGTGCATCATAATATATTGGACCACCATAAATATCACCATTCACAATTTGACACAAATAGTCATCATAATATGCTTATTAATTGAGTAAGCATCATAGAATGGCCCCTATAATAAACTTAATTTTAATTTAATATTTATGTTTATAACATCTATAACAATACATAAGGGGAAAACATTGGAGTAACTTCTCTTTGGTGTCCTCATATTTATCTTCTTCCAAATCCTCACATTCTCTACTGTTAGTTATTTCAGAAAAATAAACTTCTATAGATTTCAACTTCTCATACATCATCTTTTATCTAATTGAACCAGAGTAAAATATATCATCCTTTTCATTTTCATTTGCTTGCACGATGGAGAAAAAGAATTTATGATACATAATATCATCATTTCTATAAATTAAGGCGTCTTTTTATGCATAATTTTATATTATATTTTGTACTCTTTCCACTAATTGATGAAGACATAAAATACTTTTTTTTTTTAAAAAAAATATGAGCTTCTAAGAGAAGAATAACATAAATACTTAGTTGGAAATTATTAACAAACAACATTATTTTTAACTTATTATATTTCTTATTTTTTAAATTCTATAATTTTGAAACTGAAACTGAAACTGAATTTTAAAGACATGTTTCATAATTCTTTCTCAGAATTATATTGGAAGATAGGGTTTTTCAAAAATAAAATTTTAAATTGTTTTAAATTAAATAGGATGGAATAATAAATAAAATTACTAATATTTTCATAAATAACAATTTTTAAAATTGCGTTTGTAAATTTTCATCGTGATAATACAGACCACTAATTGCAAAAATAGTTTTGTCAAAGTTCAAGTATCCAATAGCACATTCATAATCGAATTCAACATTATGATGATGGTAGAATGGCTATTGATTCAAGTATATATTAGACAAGATTAAGAACTATGATAATAGCACATGGTTATATATATCGCATAAATAACGGGTAAAAATGTGGAGTGAAATGAAAATAAAACTTCAAAGGCAAAAAATTTCACAACAAATAGTTTTCTAATTATACATGAGCCCCTGACCATTTAAAAATTTATAAATGTACTCTTGACGTTTATGAAATATACAACAGTCATTGACCTTCGAGTAAACGGCACAATGATGCCCTCACATAAGTTTAACTCTTTCGATTGTAAAAAAAAAGATAAAGAGAGTGAGAACATGAAAATAGAATATAAATGAGCTCAAAGGGGAATGAAAAGAAGGAGAAAAGGGTTTTACCATCTACTGAGTCAAACTTACGGAGGCGTGTCATTATACAGTTTATTCGAATGTTAGGAATTGTTGTGTATTTCATAAAAATCACGGGTACTTTTGTACAATTTTTAAAAGGTGAGCAACATATTCCTAACAATTTTGAAATAATAATTATAGACAACCAAACACTTTTAGCAATAAAGTTCAACCAAGTGGAACAACTACATGTGCTTTTCGCGTTTTCAATTTCCGCAGCTTCTTCTTCTTCCTCCTCCTTATCATCATTATTCTTCTCCTCTTCTCTTTAAACTCCTGGTGCTTCTTCCAAAGACGGCGCCAACGACAAGGAGGACGAGGGAAAGAAGGAGGAAGAAGGGTACAACGATGTCGACATTAGAGAAGCAGAAGATGAAGGGGGCGGAGTCGGAGGAGGAGAATGGTAAATATTTTGGTGAATTCTAACCAATCCTCTCTAAATGAGAGGGTAAGTTACCCTCTCTCACTATATTTCTCTTTCTCTACATTCAACGCTCTATGAAACACCACCACTATGTCCTTCCAATCACTACCACCACGACTCTGTTATTTATCTCAACTAATCATATATTAATTATTATAATGAATCTTTGTATAATTTTTAAAACTGTACCATCCAAAGCACTGCCATGTTCTTAAGCAGTAATGCGTCCTCCAATCACCGCCACGACTCTATTTATTCTCACTTGGTCTCCCTTTTTGGAGAGAATAGAGTCACGCCAATCATTGAAGGACGCGGCAACGGTATTTCAGAGAGGGTTCAGCAAAGAAAAAGAAAAATAAAGTGAGAAGGGGTAACTTACCCTCTCATCTAGAGAGGGTTGGTTAGTCTTCACCAAATATTTTTATATAAATTGACTAAATATTAAGAGTAGAGCTTTTTTTTTGGAAAAATTAGTGTAAAGGACCGTTAGGGATATTTAATTATTAAAAAGGACCTTTTACACTAAAAATTATTAAGAAGGATTATTTATGTAATATTTAAGGAGAATGACGAAATCTTTTTTATGGATAGACAAATATACTCTTAAGCTTTTATTCATTTATTTCCTTCTTATAAACCTAATTCCTCTCTAATTATCTATTCTACTCAAATCTTTATTATATCATATTCATCTTTCATAATAATTTGTTGCTACAAGCCTCAATTCTCAATTCTCCATTAGTAAGTCTTCAATTCTGCTCATGTATAAAATTTTGCATAGTTACTTTTTCTTAGTTACTTAAAATCTGCAATTTACTCTTAATAAAATCATGCACAATTACTTTGTTTTAGTTACTTAAATTCCACAATCTACTCTTAATAAAATTCTGTACAATTACTTTGTCTTAGTTATTTAAATCCTACACTTACTTTGTCTTAGTTAATAAAACTATGCAATTCTATACAAATTATATAATTTATATAATCAAAACAAAACAATCCGAGAGAAACCGCATTCCATTAAAATTTTGCAATTGATATAATCATTGCAAGTCAAAGATTTAATAAATAATTAGGCATTGACTAAAACTAGAACACTCTATTGTTCTACTCTATTGTTCTATGCTATTATTCCTTATGCAGCAAGAAGTGCGGCAGGGCCAAGCCTCCAGACTATATTTGCTTTCCTGCAATCCACACCTGATATATCAGAACAAGATTGTGATGATTGCTTGGTTAGGGTCACCTCAGATATCAATGATTGTTGTTATGTGCTATAACTGAACTAGTCAAAGGAACAAAAAACCTCATCCAAATTGGCTGTTCAAACTTTTATTGTACTTTTTTGTTGTTCCATTTCCTTTTTAATTTGATGAAGGAAAAACATATATGAATTTTTTAAGCTTCAACCTTTGACAAAGGTCTTTCATAGTCAGACCTTAACATGGATTTTGATTTCTGAAGGAAATAGCAACTCAACAGTTATTGTTATTATAGTGGTAGTGCCAATTTTCATTATTTTTAAACTGCTCATCTCTGTCTGCATCTTCATAATAGCAAGGAAGCTTAAGTGAAGTTTTCACAATTACAATGACAGTAAGACAAATCTTTTGTTTTCTTGTGAATCCTTATTTGAAATCAAGAAAAAAATTTACTCAAAATTCAGTAGTTTCTGTACAACTAATAATAACACAAGGTATTGGCTACCTAAAAGAAAGGGGGAAAATTTAACATAAAGTCACCTTTCAAGAAATGAAATTGGTTAAGCACTTAAACTCCTTTTCCATTTCCATATGCATCTGAAGTTAACAATGAAATTAAACCTATTGATACATTGCAATTCAACTTTGACACCATCAGAATGGCTACAAATAACTTTTCAGAAAAAATAAGCTAGGACGAGGAGGATTTGGACCTGATTTCAAGGTAAGCATATAAAATGTTTTCTTTCATTTGAATATAAACTATAAAGTATAAACTAATCTCAAAATGTCCTAATCACTGAAAGTTAGCGCCAAAATTACATGTACCTGACTAATAAATTTTTAGGGCAAGCTTTCAATGGAAGAGAAATTGCAGGCAAAAGAATGTCAATAAATTCAGGATAAGGAGATACAAAATTTAAGAATGAAGTGCTTTTAGTGACTAAGCTTCAGCACCGCAATTGAGTTAGGCTACTTGGTGTTTGTTTGCAAATCCAATCAAGCGTGCTCATTTGGATTGGGTATAGCGAGCAGCGATGACGACCAACAATGGCTCAGGCAGAGGCGATGCTGGAAGCGGCGCCGGCAATTTCTCTTTGAATCGTCACTTTCTCCTTCTTCCTCTTCTTCCCTTCTTCGGCGAAGCAGGGGTGAAAAATGCGAAAGAAGAAGCAAGCAAAGATGAAGCAACCAAGCAAGACGGGAGTAGAGCGAAGATGTCATTAATTTAGAGGGGGTAAATTTGTCTTTTCAATTTTTTCAAAAATATACTAATTAAATATTATATAAATTAATCCTTCTTAATAATTTTCGGTGTAATAGGTCCTTTTTAATAATTAAATCTTCCTAACAGTCCTTTACACTATTTTCCCCCTTTTTTTTAAAGATGAGTTTCATAGTCCAAACTCAACAATTTGACCCAATTCGGATCACTTATAATTCTGTTCTTTGCCCCTACACTATTAACTTTCTGGATCTGTCCCTGTTTCCATGTAACCTTCACAGATTGAGGCAAAACCAATTAAAAATGTAATTATTTTCTCCAAAACTCATCTAACGGGATAATTATTTGTAATTTCTTTACATGGGTTAAAATAGTAATATCTGTTACGTGCCTGATAAAATTTATTTCATCTTTGATTTTTTCTTAATATGACGATATGGTTATATTTTTATATTTATAAATATGTTAACCCAAAAATATATATCATTCCAACAATCCAAATGTGCATAGAAATTATTTCTAATGTGCATCTCATTTTTTTTCTGGGTAATACCTAATATTCCTAATGTTTCATGAGCTTTCGGCCTTCAATAATTATCTAGACTTTCCGCTTATTTTTTGGAACTAACGAATTCATTTCAACCTTTCAATTTGCATACTTTAGACCTAATGGGTCCACCCTCACTTGGATATGATATGTGGACTAAGGAATTTTCAGTCCAACATCCTCATGGTCCAATGATACCAACCCACTAATAAAGACCTAGCTCCACCCAATAGCTAGCAAGGACCCACACATGAAAAAGATAAATACAAATCTACTCTTTCCTTAACTTCTCTGCACAAACCCCAATACCCGTTAGTGATTTTGTTTGATCGTAACTTCCCTCATCCACATGTATGTCTCCAAGTGGTTGCTTTTCTCACATGCTTAGTAGTGTACCACAATTAATTTTTCAAAAAACCCGTGCAGTCTTTGAAGAATTGGGCCGGTCAAAGTCTAAGATGAAGTAGGTTGAACATCCAATGGCCAAATGTCATCTGGACAAAAGTCAAGGCTTGCCTCTTTGTCTGAAATGAACGAGTCATGTTGGAGATGCAACGTATTTGACCAAACGTTCTTAATTCAGTTAGAAAGGCCTCTTTTCTAAAGAACGAAATAGTAATTCTCTAATCCATCAATATGGACTGATCCAAATGAACTTGTGAGTGTGGATTAACTATGTTTACTTCTTTTCCGCTTACTGACGTGCTACCCTCACCCACAATAAAATTTTATTTACATTTGTTCTTTTAAACTCTATTTAATCGCAACCGAGGTCTAGCATTGATGGAGGATCCTTTGGCCTCCTGAGAAGCTGCATCTGGGTTCTAATCCTGGTGGAGGAAAATAGAATCCCAATTCTTTCTAGTAGATAAAGCGAGAGTGTGTATTGAGTGGGTGTGTGAGTAGTGAACCTAGGATTGTAAATTGTCCAATCCAATAATAAAAAAAACCTATTTAATCTGAAATTCTCTTTAAAAAAAAAGGTATGTAGTTTAATAAAGACACATTTTTAGATAATAAAATAAGTTCTTGATTCACTTTTACATTTATAATTTCAATCACATGTTAATTTGATGTGCTCGTTCAAAAGAGAAAGATGTCAAAAAAAAAAAAAACAAATTTTCATTCTTAAAAAAATTTACTTCCCGGAAAAAGATCACAATCCTCATTTTTTTTTATCGGCTAAACACAAATGCCTATTTATTTTGTTATATGATATCTAGCTTTACTATATCTAATAAAATTTGAAAAGAATGAATAATGTTACGAAACCAATATTAGGGGACTAATAGGGAGCAAATGAGTATAATTAGGGAAATAATAGATGGTAAAAGAGGAGAGAGAAAAGAAGGAAAAAGCCTATTAACCACTTATTGGCTAATAAATTATGGGCTTCCTAAACTTTCTCGAAAAGAATAAAGTTATTCATTCATAAATTTTCAGCCATAATGTATCCATAAAATTTAAATGAATTTATATTAATTATTTATTATCCTATTTAATAGTTTTGTTTTTAAATAAATTTAGTTTTTAAATATAATAATTATCATTTTTCTTTTATTAACCACCTATACTTACTTTCCATATTTTATGGACATTTCAATTTTAAACATCTTATAATTTAGGGTGCTTTCCTTTTGTTATGGGTTTCATTTCAAAGCATTTTTTTTCTATATAGGTAAACTCTTTGTTTTTTTATTTAATTATAATATTTAATAAGTCTATTATGAAATTTGTACTTTTTTATATGTTCTTTATAATTTTTTATTTACGTCAACAGAAGATTCATATCCAATCGTGGTTTACTATTTTCATATTTGGATGCTTCAATATTGATTGAGTGTGATTTGTTTAGATTTTTTTAATAACTTTTGTTAAGCAGTTTTTACTCTTTAGAACCTAAATGTTATTCATGTTAATTATATATATTGTGAAAATACCTTTTAAAATTAACAATCCTAATTTTACACATCTAACATTCATCATTTGATATTCATAATATCTATATTTTTAAATATATAACATGGATGATTTCATTCTTATAACATTTATATTTTGAAATATATAACATCCATAACACAGTATTAGTTTAATTTTAATTTGCGGCCTTCAATTTATTTTTCTCCAAAATATCTAAAATTTAACAATCATTATTCCATAAATTGCATGTTCACTGTGTATTGATGTGAATGATAATTTTTTAGGGTATTATTTGAGAATTTAAAACAAATGTAAGCAATAATTAAATGACTTAATATATTGTGAGAGGAAAGTAATTTCCACATTCTAGTGAGAGTATGAATATTTTGTTATTCTTTTTACGTATATATCCATTTTATAACTGCCAATACCAATCATTACCTTAAACATTTATTATATTGATTTTTTTTTATCAAAGGCAGTTGTATTTCATTTCATTGAATAAAAAAAATACGTTGTTTCAAACATTATCAAGTTTCTTAGTATTGTGCCCATTAGGATTAACACTGTGCTCTGCTAGGATTTTGTGGGAGTAATCCTAATTTCTGAATTGTGTGATCTTGATCATTTCCTTGGCTCTCTGCTACATGATGGCGTCCTCTGCTGCAAATCCACTTGATCTAAACCACTCTCCTTCGGTTGACGAAGAACCTGTTATTGTTCTTGATCAATCTGTGATCCATGGTGGTATTGATCGATGTTCCAAAAGTCTAATTGGAAGATTACTTGCTGATCGCTCTTTTTCTGTTGGTACCATTGAAGCTGCCCTACAATCAATATGGAGACAACCAGATGGCTTTAAAGTTATTGATCATGGGGGTAACAAATTTCAATTCTATTTTGATAATGAAACTGAACTTATCAAAATTGAACGTGGTTCTCCTTGGCTCTTTAAGAATTTCATTTTGAATCTGAAGAGATGAGAAGAAGACAAACATGTCATTGATTCAGAATTCATCCATATTCCCATATGGATTCAGTTTTGGAATCTGCCAGAGCACTATAAAATATCAGAACTTGGCCTCAAACTCGACACTCACTTCGGAGAGATTCTTGATACAGACCTGTTTCAAGTTAGAGGCAAAGAAAACAACATTGTTAAGGCTAAGATTCGGCTTGACATCACTAAACCTTTGAGAAGGTCTCTGAAAATCTCTGGCCCTAACAATAAACTTCTTCATATCAATCTCAAATATGAAAGGATTGATACCTTTTGTAACTATTGTGGCCATATTGGCCATGAATGCAGAAGTTGCAGTTTCAGATTGAGGATTCCATCAACGATGTGGTTTAGGAAGAAAAATGGGGTGATTGGCTGAGATCTGAACAAGGTGGAAGAAGAATATCGGCTGCAAAAGAGAATTCTAATCCTAATCTCACTTAGGACTCTCACCATAAGTCCAACAATCAGCTCAAACCTATCCCAATCAACCTGATTAAGAGCATGGCTAGTCTTTCTATGAATTCTCAGAATATTGTCCCTGCAAGAGAAGATCCAGAGGTGGTTAGTAAACTTCAACAGCCTATTACAAGTACAATTACCACATTAGCTCCAAAGTTGAATTTACTTAATGGAGTGAATAACACAGAAACTGCTAAAGACCTTGTTTTTACAACTACTGCCGAGGCCTCTCATTCTACTTCCTCTCGGTTGTCTCTCAAAAAACAAGCCAGAGCAAAATTCAAACGTATTGCAGGTGTCAAACGTAATCCTATTGGTGTATCTGAGAATCAACTATGCAAGAAGTTATGTGCTGAAACCAAGCAACCTACTGAAGAGGGAGAGGGTGCCACCCCACAATGGGCACCCAATGACTCATGAATATGTTGATGTGGAACTGTCGGGGTATGGGGAATCCCCTGACGGTTCACAACATACAAGAGATCTGTAGATCTCATTCCCCCGAAGTGATGTTCCTTTGTGAAACCAAGAACATCTCTTCGAAGGTGACTACCTGGTGCTCTAAATTTGGTTTCCAATCATCTCATTGTGTTGAACCTAGAGGTTTATCTGGTGGACTGGTATTAGCATGGAAGGATTCTGCTAATATCTCTATCCTTGGTTCTGAGGATTTTTACATTCTGTTTTCGTGGAGAGATAAGGCTAACCTTCAGATTCTTAAGGTTGCAGTTGTGTACTTACATACTCTTGATTCTCAAAGAGTTATTCAATACTCTCAAATTCTGGCTCTTCAAGGAATACCAAATGACAACTTTCTGGTCTTTGGTGATTTTAATGCTATTAGCTCTCATCATAAGAAGGAAGGAGGTTGCTCTAAAGCAAATTCTGTTCTGGAAAACTTCAACCAATTCATCAGTCAAGGCTGTTTTGTGGATTTGAGCTTCCAAGGGAACAAATTCACTTGGACTAATCGTCAATTTGGTTCTAATCTAATAAAGGAGAGACTGGATCGTTGTTTATCTAGTTTGGCTTTTCGGTCTGACTACCCAAATGCTAAAATTCTACATTTAGATGATATGGGTTCGGATCATCGGCCTTTACTCCTTCTTACTGATTCAGTTAGCATCAAATCGAAGCGTCGTTTCAGATTTCAAGAACAGTGGTGTGAAAATGGGGAGGTGGGCACTTTAATCTCTCAATGCTGGCAGATTCCAGTTAATGGTTCACCAATGTATAAGTTTTACTCGAAATTAAAGCATTGTCGTCACCTTTTGGTAGATTGGCAAAAATTTGGAATGAGAAACTCACTAAGAACCATTCAAAGATTAAACGAAGAATTGTTGACTGAGAAAGAGAAGGGTACTGAAGCCAATCAAGTTTCAATTCTGCGTTTAGAGGAGGAATTGGCTGAAGCATACTTAAATGAGGAGAGATTTTGGAAGGAAAAATCTCGAATCAGTTGGCTGAAGTATGGGGATCAGAACTCAAAATTCTTCCACTTGGCTTTCCAGAATAGAAATCGCAAGAACATGATTCATAGGATGGTGGACAATCAGGGCAACTACCAAACAACCTCAGAGGGTATAACCAATACTACTATTTCCATTTTCAAGGATCTATTCACCTCCTCTAATCCTGCTTCTGCAACTGATATTCTAAGTGACATGCCAATAAAGATTATTGCAACAGCTAATATGAGGCTAATCAGTAGAGTTACATCAGAAGAGATCAAGAAGGCAACCTTCTCTATTAATCCATTTTCTGCTCCTGGAGAAGATGGGTTCACAGCTAAGTTTTATCAATTTTATTAGGAAATAATTAAAGGTGATCTAATTTCAGCTGTTACAAGTTTCTTTGCAGGCGGTAGTATGCTCAAATCCCTCAATCATACTCAGATCTGCCTAGTGCCAAAGAATCATAATGCTGACTCTATGGGTTCTATCGACCAATCAGCCTCAGTTCTGTTTTCTATAAGATCATATCTAAAGTTTTGGTTCATTGAATGCAGGGTATCATGGACAAATGTATTTCTGATAACCAAAGTGCCTTTATCAAAGGGAGGTTAATCAGTGATAATGTACTCATAGCACATGAACTCATGCACTTTTTGAAACACAAAACTCATGGTCCTCAAGAGGTAGCTTTGAAGCTAGATATGAGCAAGGCCTATGATCGTGTAGAATGGCCTTTTGTGTGGGAAATTATGCAGAAAATGGGCTTTTGTGGAACATGGATTGGATGGATTCATCAGTGTGTCTCTACGGTCTCCTATTCTATTCTCTATAATGGCCAATCCTATGGTTTTTTCTCTCCCTTCCTTTTTCTGCTGTGTTTGGAAGGCCTCTCCTTTCTTCTACAACAAGGTGAACGCTCTCATCTCTTCTCAGGTATCAGAATAAACCCTCGTTGTCCTACTATTAGTCACTTATTCTTTGCCGATGACTCTCTATTATTCTGTAAGGACAACCCACAAGAATGCTCCCATCTCCTCTCTATCCTTAACACCTACAGTTCTTTTAGTGGTCAGACTCTTAACTTCTCCAAATCATCTCTTTTCTTCAGTAAACACACCCCTCCCAACACTCGTTCCTCCATCTCCCTTCTCTTACACATTCCTCACATTGGTTCTCAAGACAAATATCTAGGCCTTCCCTCAGTCATCCAAAGATCTAAAAGAGACACATTCAACTATATCAAGGACAGAATTGAGAAGAAATTACATATGTGGAAGAGAACTATGTTATCTGTAAGTGGTAGAGAGGTTCTGATTAAAGCAGTGACTACTGCTGTCCCTCTGTACACTCTCTCATGTTTTAAGCTCCTAGATTCCCTCTTGGATGACATCCACAGAAAAATCATGAACTTCTGGTGGGGTCAGAAGAATGGAGAGAGAAAACAGCACTGGATAGCTTGGGACGTTGTTTGCAGGGACAAAACTCAAGGAGGATTAGGCTTTAAGGACCTAAAAGCCTTCAACCTGGCTATGCTAGCTAAACAAGGATGGAGGATTTTGACTAGGCCTAACTCGCTAGTAAGCATACTATACAAGGGCGATACTTCTATCATTTTGACTTTACAAAAGCTGTTATTGGTAACCACCCATCTTGGGGATGGAGGAGTATCCTTGAAGGCAGGAAGGTCTTAGAGAAAGGGTTACTATGGAGAGTTGGAAATGGTATGCAAATTCGAATATTTGAAGATCCATGACTCAGAAAATTTAATCCTATCTCTGCTCACCAATATCACAGCACTTAAACAGAATTACAGTGGGTCTATCAACTATTAGATGCTAATAACCATTGGAATATACAGCTAATCAGAAACAGTTTCAGTCTAGCAATAGCAGCAGAAATTCTTCAAACTGAAATACAGAGGGGAAGGTTTGATTCAGTTACATGGGCTCTTGACGGAAAAGGAAACTTCTCAGTGGCTTCGGGTTACAGTATAGCATTCCAGTTCTTTCATCCACCAATTTCTCTCCTTCTAGAACAATGCAATCAAAAGCAGTTATGGAAGAACCTCTAGGATCTTCGTTGCCCTCCAAAAGTGAAGGTATTTCTCTGGAAAGCTCTGCTCAATGGCCTCCCTGTCTAAAACCGCCTCCATCGCCGTATTCCGTCGATTCAAGACTCTTGTCCTCGATGTCATCAAACCGGCGAATCAGTACTTCATTGCTTGGCCCAATGCCCCTTCGCAGAAGAAGTGTGGCACCTCTCGGATCTCCAAGCTCCTACTGATGCTGTTGGCTTCACCAAATTCTGGAGATGGTGGAACAGCGTGGTGGACAATCTGAAACGGCAACCTCACTGGCGACGAAGAGCAAGCTCTGCAGCAACGATTCTTTGGGGACTTTGGTGTGAGAGAAACGCTCGTATCTTCGAGCAAACCACCAGCACATCAGAATCTGTCATCACCTCAGCTCAGAGCCTCATCACTGAGTACCATCTTCATCACCCTCCATAACCTAATTTGGCTCCTACTTTCCCCTTTTCTTTTTTCTTCTCTCTTCAGAATATTTAGTACTTTCTTTAATTACAAGTGGAGTTCCCACATTTCTCTTCTATTGGTTGTCCAAGCATGGACCCATCCCTTAATGTACTTCATTTTATTACAATAATGAAATGAGTTACAATTGCCTTTGAAAAAAAAATAAATAAAAAAAATGAATACATATGAATTGGGTCCAATTTGGACAACCAAAAGCAAGAGAAAGTGAGATCTTCACAGGAATTAAAGATGTAAATATCAAATAAACTTAGAGAGAAAGATACTAAAAAAAACAAAGAAATGTGATATCTTTGAAACTAAAGGTTGATTTCAACGACGGAAGCAAAAATCATTTGGAGAAGATGCGGCTTCGAAGATATGTTGGCGCACTGGATACCATCGTGGATATTTTTTCCGTAGATCATAATACCAGTAAGATTATGTAGAAACCACAAGATCTCAATTTAAATTCCATCATTCGAGATTGTTTGTGAAAAAATCCATGCTAATGCCTCCGATCCATCAAATTTAGGGAGATCAAACTTCACTCTACTGTGTTGAACTAGGCGGTTCATACCCTCAGCTCCACCATACCTGAATTAGAGCCATGAGAGAACCCATGGGAAGGAGAACGAGAACGTGACTGTTCTTGGATGAGCTGGGTCAGAGAAGATTGTATGGCATCGAATTTGACGTTCATCGCTTCGATGGCCCTAGCACATTCGTCTCTGCTCTCGTCTGAGACCTCTTCGATGCGTTGGCCTAGTCTCTTGAGTTCCACCCCTAACCTTTTAAGGCGTGTGTTCTCTGCCATGGTGTGGATGAAAGCACCATATGATAGAGTGAAGTTATATATATAAGTAGTGAAAGGGAATGATAGTACTGATATATCAATGAGGTTTGTCGTTACATGTAGAATTCAAAGGAAATTGACAGAACTACAAGTAAAAGAGTATCATGACAGTAACGTTAAATGGAAGTGGGATATAGCAGCTAAGAGATGTGATCAATGGTGGGGACAATTATCCTGAAATAGCAAGGAATCTCTGTGAGGATATGAGGTGAGAAAGAGAAGGGATTGATGAGAGGCAGAAAGCAGAAGGAGAGAGAGGGAGAGAATATTACCAAATTCAGCTAAAGATCAAAGCCATGCAGCATTCTGTTTTGTATTCTTTCTCTATTGCTTCTCCTCAAGCCCGAGAAAATGTGGATCACATGACATCTGGCACTGGTTAGTTGCTGCATGCTGCTCTTCTACATGATCATTTTCTGTTATGATCATATCACAGATCCTTACAGTTTATGGAAGGTCAGGGGTCTCTCCAAACCCTAACAATTCCTGCAAAATACTCTTATGTTATTTTGAACACCAATCGAAGGTTGGTGCCCTTCACCTCAGTAATTTAAGAGAGAATCATTACAGAAAAATCATTAGATGGGCTCCAAATTATCTTAAAATCAGCCTCCATTGTCTGAGATGCAACAGATCATATTGATTATTATATAAATACTATTTACATATTAATTATATGTTTTTTTTAATTATTGTTGTATCATTTGTAAATATTAATCACATTTTCACAAAAAAATACTTTTACTGTACTTTAACAGATATAATATTAAGCTTTTAACATTAAATTGTCTATGCAACAGGTTGAAACTTATTATTATTATTATTATTGGTTTACAACATATTGAAGCTTATTTGCACAATGGGACCTAATATGTTTTCTTCTTAAATGATTTTCTCAATCCTTTGCGAAAAGCCGAAAACTCCATTTCCATTATATACACAACAAAAAATTCACTCCTTAGACCTAGAGACTTAGCCCCACTGGGTATGTCAACACCATCCTATATGGACTTACACATTCCCTACCAAAGCCTAGCCCAGCCCTATTCCACATCATTGGCCCACCCCATAAAATAGAAACTTACCAATTTACCCTCACTGTAACTTCTCTACGAAACGATCTCCTCGCTTTTCTGCGTTGGGAATTAGGTTTGACCCCATAGATTTCATCTGCCACATGTCACTCTCCAAGTTGCTGCTTTTTAAGAGCATAATTGTTCACCAAATCTCTTACACGAGAGAATCCACCTTATAGAGAGTGGGGTTTTTTCCATGTTGTGAAACATGGGATTTCCAGCGAAGTTTTGAATGGTTTGAGAATTGAACAAGAAAAGATTTTTAAATACTCTTGATGAGAAGAAGAACAACAAATTCAACTTCTTCGCCGGTAGCTACCGTTGGGGTAGCCCTACAGCAACCAACATTAGACAGTTCTCTTGGTCAGAAGCATTTCACACATCTTTAACTCGTATAATGGGTTCCACTATTACTAAACCCAACAACACTCTTACGTAATCTCATGTCTGAGCTCGGGTTCGAACCGGGGACCTCTAGTGTGTGAGACTAGCGTGATAACCAATTACACCACCCAGACAAGTTCATTGACCCAAATTTTAGAATACGACATTGTAACAAAATCAAATATGAAAGAAAATTCCATAACAAAACCAACAAAACTTATATAGCTGTATGAATGAATGGTTGCAGTTACATAATCAAACAATTTGCTTGCAATGCATATAATCTGGCACAAACTTTAGCTGGTATCCTTGCTGAGAAAATTGGTCAACAAAAGAATTCAAAGTTCTCCCGAGAGAATTGCTTGCCCACCACTAGTTATCAAACCAAACCCTCATGCTCTCACAATCAACATCGGTGACTTATTTCATATTATGAATTAAACTTTGTTTATTAATTAGTCCAGTTAATTTTCAAATTGATATTTAAAGATATTATGTTTTTTAAATTAATTTTCGAAAAAAAAATTTTAGTCATATTAGCCCCCGAAAGATATAATTATAAATTAAATTATTTTTTATCAATTAGATGACATGTGTTACAAAATAATCAATTGACAATATTAATAAATGATGAGATATCATCCAATCTTTATGTGATATATAACACCTAAATATAATATATCATTGTCTAATTGACGAATGACCAATTTGATCGATAATTATGTATTTCAGAACTAATAAAACTAACAAAACCTCTTTAGACTAATTTGAAAAATATATTTCTTTATAGAACTAACTAATTTGAAACTAAACATGTAGGCATATTATTTGTGTTGTTAATTAGGCTTGGAGCAACGATGTATAGTGTTGAGCATCGAGTTGTAACAAACCGAGAAACGGAGAGGTTCTCAATTGCATATTTCTTTTGCCCGTTTGAGGAGACTGTTATAGCGTGTTATAGCGAGTTGCAGCAGCGAGCATCAGCATTCAGTTTACAGGAGATTTAGCTACCGAGAATAGAGAAAAAAGGTTCATGATGATGTTCACAAGTTTGGCACCAAAGTAGGGTTACCCAATTTTTTCCTTCATCCATCATAGTTGCCACCACTAGCTGTACTCACTAATACTGTGATGCACCTAAAATTAAGCATATATATATCAGTAAGTAATAATTATTAGCCGAGCTATCTATGTTATAATAACAAAATAGTTAAATGAATAAAAAGCGAAGTTCAATCTTCACTACATTACTTTAATCCTCTTATTATTAACTTCTTCATTAGTTTCTTTTGAGCTTACCATATGGATTAGGATTTCAGCTTTTAAGTAATTTATTAATTTTAAATTTTTTTTAAAAAAAAGTGTATGGTACTCTGATCCTCCACCTAAATCTCAGAAGGTGAAAACAATCTTTAAATGCACATTGTATCTCTTAAAAAAAATGACATTTCTTTTGATTAATCGTAATGGTATTATGGTATGACTATCACCATTCTATTTTAGCATTTGATAGCATAGTCATTATGGCATAAGCCACTCATGCATATAAATTTCCTAAATCCTAAATAATATTGACAATGATGATGCATTGATGCTGATAATATAATTGGGTAAACATTTTTTTTTTATTTCTAATATTTGGAAGGCGATATTAGTTCCATTATGAATTTGCCATCAACATAGCCCTAATATTTAGAATCTTAATTTCAATTTCATCTTTCTATGAAATTGTCAATAGTTTTGTTATCTTTCATCCTAATTTTCTTTTTTATTTGGTGATGTTCATTCGTCCTAATTGATATGCTAGTGAGTGAACCATAAGCTTTTTTATTTTTCTTTTTTAGCAAAATAAATTTAACGAAGTATTATTTCCACTCCATGAACTTGAAAACAAAATAATAGCATTGTTATAGTAAATATTTAAATTAGTCCCTTAATTTTTAGTTTTTATATATGAATCAAGTAGATTTATTAAATTTTTATTGAATTAAAATTTTTTTTGTGTCTTTTTATTGAATTAACTTGACTTCTATGTTTTAATTTATTTTTTTTTATTACTTTTTTCCGTCTTAGTTATAATTTATAATCATGCTACATGTACACATTTTTCCTTCAACCAAGTCAAACCAAGTGAATTTTTCTCATTCTCACCCCATGCGCTCGAACAGACTATTACTACTAGAACGAACAGAAAATTTAAAAGCAAGCAAACATATTTTGAAACCTGTTTGTGTTGACTATAAAAATATATTCGTTGTACATATAAAATTCTGTTTGTTTTTAGTGAGAGTGCGTGAACAGTAACAATTTGGTTGGACTTTATTGAAAAAAAATAAGTGTATATCCAAAATTATTCTATAATTTAAATTTTTTTTTTTTAGACGGTTGGATTGGACAACAACCCCCAATTCTAGACTATACACACATAACGCACACACCCATTTTTTTTCACTTTTGAGCGCAGAGGGATCTATCCCCTTCCTTCTTGTTGGTGCAGCTCTTAGCCTTAAGGGAGTAAATTCCACCAGTTGGACTACAGCCCTGGCTGCATTTAAATGTTATTTTACGTGGTTTGACTCATGTTCGTGGACTGTTAATTTTTACAAAACCAGGCCATGTTTTTTTTTTTGGAAACTAACACTGGTTTCGCTCAGAATGAATCTCGTTTCTTACTTCATGATGTGGATTACAAAAGCCCCAAAATATGAAGCCGATCTCATATTAGAGTTTGGGCTTTTATTCTATTATTGTAACATTCATGGATTTTGTACCCAAATATGAAAATATCTTTACAATACAATAAAAAAAGAAAAAATTCACGGATTACGAAAATCAACTTGACTTGGGCTTTGCCCGTTTTGATACCAAAAAATGAAAAATCAACTTGAGTTCATCTAAAAAATTAAGTTGATTTGTAAAAAAAAAAAAATTAATTTAGTAATTTACTGATGACTAGCAACAACTCTTACTAGTATATCAAATTCATGGATGAAGACGAAGACAACAAAATATTTATGCCCGAAGATGAAAAGCTAGGAGATATTTTATGCCTAAAAGATATTTTTCATGAAACAATAACCACTCTGCTCAAATATTGCTAGCAAACAACTTGAAGGCTGAAGCTCCGTAAGAGCATCTCCAAAACAAGCAGTACTCCAAATGATTAAAGTTTGGGCGTAAATATTAGTGTTAACAAGTTTATTGAAAATTGCCATAACAAAAAATAATAAATTCACACAATTCATTAAGTAATCTTCCAATAATAGCCCAAATACTCATCCCTCCCCTGCACAAGGGAAAAAAATATAAAACAAATTGTGAAGGTATGTCAGTTTGGCAGTTATGTCCAAACGTCCATGGTGTTACTGCAATAAGAGGCTGCAATCAAAGCGAACCCAAAGCAGTTTCGGAGCCACCACCGGCTTCTCGTAGCAGACCCAGGGTTAGCCCTCAGCTGAACCGCTGGTCCAGGGCCCGCTCCATACGTTCCGGTCGAAAGTTGGACCGCCCCGTTCCCCGAACCCAGACGCTCGAATCCAGTCCCGCTACACCGCTACCACCTCCGTCGCATGTGTTTTCTCCCCCTCTCGACTCAGACTACGCCGATGCTATCGATGGCGACGCAGAGAGCACGGCCTCCAAGACCATCTACATCGTATCCGACGGCACCGGCTGGACCGCCGAGCACTGCGTTAACGCCGCTTTGGGGCAGTTCGATTACTGCTTGGTTGACCATGGCTGCCCCGTCAACACCCACTTGTTTTCTGGGGTATCACCCTTCTCGTTACTTTTAATTATTTGTGATTTGGAGATGTGTTGTAATTGATTATGGTTTTGCTATGCTTGAGACTGATGATGCAGAGTAAATTATAATTGATGATGATTTTGTTATGATTGGTTGCTGATTCATCTCAGATTGATGATGCTGAGAAGTTGTTAGAGATAATAAGGCAAGCGGCAAAGGAAGGTGCTTTACTTGTCTACACTTTGGCTGACCCATCAATGGCTTCATCTGCTAATCAAGCTTGCAAACTGTGGGGTGTGCCTTCCACTGATGTCTTGGGTCCCATCACTGACGCCATTGCTTCTCATTTGGGTGTATCTCCTTCTGGCCTCCCTCGTGGCGCCCTCGGTAGGAGCTTCCGCCTCTCCGATGACTACTTCCGCAGGATTGAAGCGGTTGAGTTCACCATCAAGCAGGATGATGGGGCTTCCCCGGGGAATTTGGACAAGGCTGACATTGTCCTCACCGGAGTTTCACGGACCGGGAAGACCCCCTTGTCCATTTACCTGGCTCAGAAGGGGTACAAGGTGGCTAATGTGCCACTTGTGATGGGTGTTCAAATTCCAAGCACTCTATTTCAGGTGGATCAGAAGAAGGTTTTCGGCTTGACTATAAATCCAGTTGTCTTGCAGAGTATTAGAAAAGCAAGGGCTAAAACTATGGGACTCAGTCCAGAATCAAGGACTAATTACTTTGACATGGATTATGTTAGAGGGGAGCTTGAATTTGCTGGAAGGCTCTTTGCTCAGAATCCCTCTTGGCCAGTTATTGGTAACAAAGTTCAATTCCCTTTGAGAATACATACTCTGGTTCAAATTACTTACCATGTTGCTGATTGAGAATATCAATTATTTGTCTAATTACAGATGTGACTGAAAAAGCAATTGAAGAAACTGCGGCTGTTGTATTGAGGCTTTACCATGACAAGAAGCATAAGTGCACAATGCCTAGGATCTCAAAACGCTATTAGAGATGACCATTACTCTTATGGTTGCACCACGAACCCTCAATTTCTAAAGCACCAGAATTGTATCCTTCTCCCTCTGTTTCATAATATAATTGACTTTTAAATTTTGGTACATTCATAATATCCAGATACAAGTATACAACTGAGTTATGAGTATACTAAAATTTCAAAGTAATAGAGAAACTGTTACGTGTTACAATCTAGAGTTCGATGATTAGTGACTACTCATAATCATAATCAGACGGCTTACATTTGTGTACATCTACTTGTGGGTTTAGATCTTAGCTAACAGGTATGTTTCTTTACATGTCATATCAATCTACGTTATGTGGTGAGATGTAACTATCAATTTTCAAAGCTTATAACTTAAGTTCTTGGATTTTAAGAAAGAATGCTTCCTAATCTACCACGATGGAAGTTGAAACAGTCTTAGTAGGCCCTGCTAAAGAGAAAAAAGAGGTGTTTTGCTCCGGTGAACCTACCTTACCTGTCAATTACAAAGCTACAATCAATATATTTGGTGAATTAATTTTGGTGAAAAATCTCATCGAGTGCAGTTTGGAAAGTAGAAATTGGTTTTTCTTTCCTTCAAGGGAAAGGAAGTTATGTTTCCTCCAAATTGTTGAATTACTCTTCTGTTGTTTGGTATCCAAACTAATGAAACATCAGCATGCTTTCAGTTGAAAAATCTTGTCCATTGAAACCATCCAATTTGTTTTCCTAGTTAGCTCTAATGATATTTTCTTGCCATATATCTGGAATTTCATATGAATGCTAGTGTGATTGCAAAAACATGTCGAAAATATACGTGAAGCACTAAAATTTTGATATATAAGATTCATTGATTCTATAAGCTGACATATTTATGTAAAGGTGTTGGTATACTTAACACACGTATAGCTTCTAAGCTTCAAGAGACATGACCAGGAGGAATGGAGGATTGATTTTGGGTTTCTCTAATTACTTTTCCCATTAATTAAATCAAAATCACAGAATTTCTGTAGGTTAAGTTGCTGGTATTTTTTTCACCTAACTGGTGGTTACAGTCTCACAGTTTTGCTCTAACTTTCAAAGTCTTTGCTTAGGTTGAACTATGAGGTTGGCATGCCTCACATGGCTGTCTAACTTCTGAGAGCCGCAAACATCAATATTTAGGATAAAGATGTTTGTTAAGGAAAAGGCTCTATCAATAACATTCACATGCTTATTGTTTGGTTTTTTGGCCAAATTGTCCTGTATAGGAAATTTCTAAATCATTTAAGTTTACTTTATTCCAGAAGACCAGAAGGCTTCCAAATACAACACTACTCTTTATCCCTGGAATTGGAAAACCCGGATCCTTTCCTTTCGGATAAGAAAAAGCTCACATGAAATTGGGATGAACTTAAAAAAGTTTTTCCTTGCTATTAGGATTTCATCTGCATGTAAGAGCAAAACCATAACAGATAATGTACAAAAGGACTCGAGGAATGGAAAGAGCAAAAAGCAAGGCTTTCTGATCCTTCTTTAACTACACAACAAAAACACTATAGAGCAATCTCTTCCATGTGATCTTTAATCTGTTGTCTTCCATTTGTATAAAAGAAATGAATATTCCTTCCCCCCGTTGAATACTGTCACTGCAATTGCTTCTTGTAATTCCCAGAGAGGTGACTGACACTGACTTCAAATTGTTGGATGTATAGAGTAATCTTTACAACTAGAGCAATTTCGCTTTCTTGACTGTCTTTTTTATTTTCCTGTTTCCTAGTTTTTGCTGCATTTCTGGGACTCTAACTTGGATTTACACCAGAGTCGGAAACCGCCCCATTATCGAGTTTGCTTTCTTCTAAGTCTCAATAGCCAAAGCCTGAAGTTACTGCTGCAAATCAGCCATATATTCATCTGTGTTTTGCTTGCTGATAGCAATAGTGAAGAATATCAGCAACAATGTTCCCATGCTTGATCTGTTACAGCACACAAACATAAGCACATAATAACACTGGTGGAGTTGTAAGATAGGAAACGTTTCAAATATACCCGGGAACATCGATGTTCCTGTGCTTTTAGCCGTTGATCTTAATTTTATATATATATATATATATATATATATATTATAATTAAAATTAATTAAGATCAACGGTTAAAAACATAGAAACACCTGGTTCCCGGGTACACCAGAAATGCTTCCAAATAGATAATTGAGCTATATAATTTCTTACAATGTGGCAAAGATAAGCAGAACCCTTTTAGGGTCAAGGAGCCATGAAGAAGATCTTCTGAAACTGTTTCTCCGAGTTGCAGACTTGCTTTCTGTGGTGGGTGTGCTGCACATATTACTGGCATTGATTGTAATCTGATGATGGCTCTGAGGAGGGTTTGTTGACTGATTTGTGGACCCCACTGCCGTTGACTTTTCAACTGTGCTACACCCTGCCATAGCAGCTGCATTCATATATCCAATAAACATGAATACTATGAATGAATTTGATCACAAATTCATGATAATGACATGTATCTCTGGCATCTAGCCCCAACTATGTACTTGTTGCCAACTACTTATTAATATATCATTTGCAATCTCTTTTCTTATGCACTTGTGATCAAACAGTTAATTCAATTTTCCATAATGTATTTATTTGGGTTGACTTGGATAAATTTGATCAAGGAGTAGGTGTTCCTTTTTTTCACCCTAACTAACCCTCAACAACCAAAAGACCATGCCAAACTAACATTAAATTTCCACAGCTCCTGTATAGTTTTCAAGTTGCATGATCTCGGTGTAATTAATATATAATTAATTATTATAAGCAAATCGTTGGGTATGAATTATGATAATAAGAATCATAATAATAATATATAAGAGAGATCACTGTCCAGCAATGTGAGGTCTAACAAATCAGAAGACACCCACCACCTTGGCCTGTCCAGGTTGGTTATCAAATATTTTATAACCCCCATTTGAATTCTGTCCCTATTATTATTGTCCACATAATACAATTATACAAATCAAAGCAACAAATTTCATAAGGGTCAACCAATGGGAACAATAAACCTGTTGATAATAATAATAATAATTAATAATTAATTACTGATATTAAAGTTTCTCCTAAACTCCAAAGACTCGGAAAAAGAAAGTAAAGTTAGTACTAAATCCTAACTCCCATGTGGCGAATCATTTTGTCTAAGGTTAAACAGAAGAAACAAATTATTGAATAGGTTAAGTTAATGTTAATCTTCAAACGTGCATAAAGATATATAGAGTACTTACTCCAAGGAGATCAAATTCCTCAAGAAACAAAAGAGACTCTATTATTATTGTTGTTATTATTATTATATTATTATAGTACAATGAATCGGTTCCTTTGATTTATTTGTTAATTGATATTGAAAGGGCAATGATACCTTTTGGTGAGGATGTAGTTGGGACAGTGTCTCTTTCATGAAGTGAGACATTGCCATTCACCTTCCTCTCCCCCACACGCTGAGATCCTTTCCTGGAAAGGCTTCTCTGCAACTTATGTTGTTTAAGAAATAAATAAATAAAATCAAATTATAAATAAATGAATAATACCATGTTTACTAGGAAAAAGAAAAAAGGAAAGAAGAAATCCCAAGTATAATGGCCAAAAGTACAATCAAACAAGGCAACCATATTGGTTACGTAAGAGATACACAAAGTTAAAATGGTTAAATTAATTAATTAAATGATCTCTTATTTCAACGCTTTCATTAATTTAAAAATTATTATAGCCAAGGAGAAAGAAGTGGGAGATAGTAATAAAACTAATAATAATGGTTTGAAAATGACATTCGATTCCAATGGCCGCAAAGGTTCAATGGAAGTTGATGATTAAAAAAAATAAAAAAGAAGTCTATGTTTTTTCCCTCTCATTTTCAATTAACAATAATTCCACCGTTCATGAAATGTTTTGACATTTGGATTTATTTAATGTCTTATCATAAAACGTCTTTATTTTTTCACAAATAAAATTCCAATTTATTATTTTAATATTGCTAACTTGAGAACAGCATAATATAGCAGTGACCCAAAAATAATATAGAAATATAATTAAGGAGAAGTAGAATATATGTGAAAATTAAATCTAAAAAAGAAAAAAAAAGCTTACTGTGATTCTGGAATTAATATTGGAGGTATCTTTGTTGATGGGGGAAGAGAAGGAATTCATGTCAATGACAAAGCTATCTGCTTTCTCAGCTGTGTATTGATATGCGGTTATGTGATCAGAAACAGAGATTCTCTGTGTGCCACTCTCCATCTTCTTCTCTTCTGATTCCAAAGCTGAAGAAGATGGAGAAGGAGAAAAAGAAGAAGAATCCTGCAAGAAATTGAAAGAACCAAACCCATCAACCATCAAGAAATTAAAAAAGAAGCCATACACTTATAAGATTGAAATTGAAGAAGCAACCGGGGACAAAGACCAACAAAACAAGAATTCAATGAAACAGTTATACAAGAGATAAGAATTCTTACCAACTTTGGAATATCATCCATTTCTAACTTCACTTTCTTGTGGAGAAGAAATTAAAAACCACCAGGACAAAGAATAGTAGTAGTTGTGACTTGTGAATATTTCAGCTATGCGTATTGAATGGGATTATAACTATTCACAGCACCTGCTTAATGAACACGAAAATTATATAAGTCAGAATATATTAATCCTTATATAGAAATAAATAACTCCAATAAACAAATAGACCCGTGAACCATTACCCAGAATTTTCTAAAAAATTATTAATGATAATTTTTTTTAAAAAAATATAAAAAGCCACTTACACAAGAGTCTGATCTTAGATGCAAAAGGACGGGGGAGAAGAAACTAGTTACGGACTTACGGTGGTAGTTGATAGATTTTTAGAATAATGATATATGGAAATGGAAGAGAAGAACTGACTTATAACTACTGAGTTATTTGTCTGATTAGAGAAAAAAAAAAAGAAGGCTAAGCGGCTATTTTTAATTGGAAGATAAAAATAAAAAATGAATGGGGCGGAGAAAGAGTGCAAAAGGAAGAAACAGAGACAATAGCTTAAGATTAAGCTTAAGACTTAGAAGGAGAGCGAGAAACGCATCATTATCATTATCATTATCATTATCGGCATCATCATCATCAAGTGGGGCTTTGCTCTCTCTATAAACAAACATAAAAATATAAAATACAACATCACACTATTTAATATTTGATAATAATTTCGGAATTCCCTTCTTTTCTACCTTTATTCCATTTTTGCGCTTTTTTTTATTTTATTTTTTATATAGTATATTTTTCCGAGACTGTGTCAAATGCACTTGACTTATGATGTGTAGCAGATAAGTACAAATTTGCAATCATGGATGGATGGCCAATTAGCAAATTAATATACTCATAGGAAAGTATACTTAAGTTAACTTGAAACTGTTAACATGTATATTCCCCCGTGGTAAATCTTTGTCTATAAACGATACGTTTGATGATTTGAATCTTCTTTCGGTCCATATAGTAGAAATAGAAAAGAATATCTCTTTTTTGGTGACTAAAAGAATATCTCCTTGTGTCCATACACTTCAATTTATATTTTTATACCTTATAATGATAAATAACTATTGATTTTTCTAGTATAATATAACTATCTTTAATTTTCTTTTAACCAAAAGAAAAATGTTTAAGGACCGATAATTTTAATTTATGTTGATAGTAATGTTGACTAACATATATTTTGTTAAAATATTTAATTTTTTACATCAACTTGTTAGATGAGAAAATTCAGAGATGGGACTCTGCAACTTGTGATCTCAGAAATGAGAGAAATGATTTCATTGATTGATATTGAATGTAACTACAAGTGTATATATATATATATATATATATATATATATCAGTAACTAATTAACTAATCATAGCAGCAACGATCTAACTAACTTAACTAGAGTTCTAACTGCCTAACTATAGTTAACTTAAACTAACTCTAGCAGAACTAATTAATGCTAATACTAACTGCTAACATCCCCCTCAAGTTGGAGCATACATGTTGTATGTTCCCAACTTGTCCATGAGAAAATGAAACTGTGGGGCAGGAAGAGGCTTGGTCAACAAATCTGCTAACTGATGCTTGCTTGGGACATGAACAAGCTTGACTATGTCATCTACAACCTTGTCCCTGACGATGAAGTGGCAGTCAATCTCGATGTGCTTAGATCTTTCATACAATGTTGGATTTGTTGCCATCTGTATTGCAGAAAGATTATCACAAAACAGTATTCCCGATTTGACTTCAATGTTCATGAACTTGAGAAGAGCTATAATAGGAACGATTTCACATGATGCATTAGCTAAAGCTCAGTACTCAACTTCAATAGAGCTTCGGGAGACAACATTTTGCTTCTTGTTCTTCCAAGAGATGAGGGAATCACCTAAAAAAGTGCAATAACCGGTGGTGGAGCGTCTGGTGTCTAAACAACTCCCCCAATCAGCATTAGCATACATGGAAATGTTGAATTTTGAGGAAGAAGAGAATAGTAGTCCCTGTCTTGGAGCTCCTTTCAAGTATCTCAGGACATCATGCACAACATTTAGATGAGGGATTCTTGGATTAGACATGTACTGAGCCAATTTAACCACTGCAAAAGTGATGTCAGGCCTAGAGATAGTTAGGTACATCAATCTGCCAACTAGTCATCTGTAGGCTGAAGCATCAGGAACAAGCTCTCCTTCAGCAGCTCATAGCTTCAGGTTTGCTTTCATGGGTGAACTTGCAGGTTTGCAATATAGGAAGTATGTGTCTTCAAGGAGGGAGAGAGTGTATTTCCTCTGAGTAAGTGAGATATCTTTCTGTAATCTTACTAACTCAAGACCAAGAAAGAACTTTAGATCACCTAGAATCTTGAATTTGAAAATAGCTTGCAGCTAAAGTTTTACTATCCACCAACTCTTGTTTTGGGTCAGCAATGATAATGTCATCAACATAGATTATGAGATATGTTGTCAAATCTCCTTCTCCAAGATAGAATAGAGAATAATCATGCTTGCATTGTCTGAACCCGTGTTGCAGTAAGGTTGAGCAGAACTTGTTAAACCATTGCCTTGATGCTTGTTTCAAACCATAAAGGGATCTGGTGAGTCTACAAACTAATCCCTTATTCCTTTGAGGGTGTCCCAATGGGAGGTCCATATACACTTCTTCATCCAATTCTCCATTTAAGAAGGCATTGTTGACATCTAATTGAAGTAAACTCCACTATTTTACAGCTGCAATAGTGATCAGAACTCTAACAGTGGTGATCTTAGTCACTGGGCTAAAGGTATCTCTAAAATCAATTCCAACTTGTTATGTGTAGCCCATTGCAACCAAACGAGCCTTATACCTCTCTAAGGTTCCATCAACCTTCATCTTGGCCTTATACACCCATTTGCAGTCAATAGGGTGTTTATCCTTTGGTAACTGAACAAGCTCCCATGTGTGATTGTCTTCTAAGGCATCAAGCTCCTCCTTCATGGCCTGTCTCCATTTCTGAAATTTGACAGCTTGATGATAAAATTGAGGTTCAGGGATAGCATTGGCATTTGCTATACAATGATGATAACTGAGATTGAGTTAGTGAGAGCTAATGTAATTTGTTATTGGGTAAGAGGTAGTGTGACAAATGTAGTCTTTGAGATAAGAGGGTTGAGTGGTGGTTTTGATTGATTTTCTGGTTGGAAGTACGTGAACTATGGATGGAGGTGTGTGTGTGGTTGGGTTTAGAGGAGGAGGAGATAAAGAGGTTTGGGGTTGTGGATGTGATGTTGTAGCTGTGGTTAGAGGTATATCTGTAGCAGGTTTAGGTAGGACAAAATCAAAGAAGATATCATCAGGTGTTTGCATATGAGTAGAGGAGCAGAATGGCATGATGTTTTCATGAAAAATCATATCTCTAGAGACAAAGAACTGTCTGGTTCCGAGATTGTACAATTTGTATCCCTTATAGCCAATAGTATAGCCAACAAACACTAATAGATCTGATCTTAGACAAAATTTGGTTCTGTGAGTTGCAGAAGTAGCTGCATAAGCTAGGCACCCAAAATTCTTTAATGCTGTATAGGTTGGAGCTAGCTTTTCCAAACAAAAGTTCAAATGGAGACTTGAACTTAAGTAGTAAACTTGGAGTTCTATTAATCAGAAAGGCCGGAGCGATTACACATTATCCCCAAAAGGATATGAGAACCTTGGATTGAAAATAAAATACAAGTATATATACATACATCAGTAACTAATTAATTAATCATAACAGCAACCATTTAATTAACTTAACTAGAGTTCTAACCGCCTAACTACAGTCAACTTAAACTAACTCTAGCAGAACTGCTAACACAACTAATAAAAATATATATATTGATAAGCTAATTGTACAGGCAAAATAATAATAATAATAATAATAATAATAATAATAATAAAAAATTAAGTTTGCCATGCAACGGTTTTTTTTACCAAAAATAATGTAAGAGGTTAGAGATGAAAATCAAACACAGCACTAGCTAGTGCTTAAATGTTAAAACGTGGACGCGACTCATTCATTTAATCTCATATTTAGTTCAACCTTCTTTTTTAAAAAAAAAAAACAAAAGAAGTAAACTCTTTTAATTAAACTCAATTTATGATTACTTAATTTAGATTTACCTATACCTTTTTTTAAAAGAGAAGGGGCCAAAGGCCCACCAATTGTACTCTGATCTGTGAGATTTGTAATGATATTTTTAAAATGCTAAGTATTAAAAAAACAATTAATCTTGGTGTACACTTCTATCAAAGTTCCAATGGATAGATTTTTACTATTAGAACGAATAGGTTTTTAAAAGCAAACGGACAGGTTTTTAACCTATTCGTGTCAATTATAAAACATGATCATTGTATATATAGATTTCTGTTCGTGCACGAACAGAATATTACTACCAGAACGAACATGTTTTTAAAAGCAAACGAACATGTTTTAAAATCTGTTCGTGTCAATTATAAAAACATATTCGTTGTATATATAAAAATCTGTTCGTTTGGGACTTGGATAGAGGTGTACACCAAAAAGAGACACATGTAGCATATTTGTTAAAGAAAAGTATGTACAAGTGTTTTTACTGTCTGTATCCATCCAAGCATTTTTATTTATAAGGTCTAATTTTCTATGGTACATGTAACTAATTTTATATATTGTAACTAATTTTGTGTAGTATATATATTTTTTGTGCTGTTTGTCAATTTTTTTTTACTATACTTAGATATTTTAATTTCGATGAACTTAAATAAGAAAAAAAACCTTTACATATAATATCACCACGGAAAGTAATATAGTTCTTACTCAACAATTCAATTTGCATGCGACGAATTTCTTAACTTTGGCACTCGTGTAGTGTCTAGACTTTAGGGTGACATTGAGCGTTTTATGTCATAGAGTGATAGCTAGGTTTATTTCAAGAGTGATGATATTTGTAATTTTTTATATAAGAGATCATAATTTTTTAAATATTTTTATTAATTATTTTTAATAAAAAATATATTATAAACATAAGTGATGTATATAAATAAAACATTCTTCTTGTTTTAAATTTTCCTACATGACTTTATAAAAAATTATCTTTATTATTCCTGTGACTTTATACACGGTACCTAAATTTGATTTGAGGCAATATATAGTGATATCTTGATTAAATGTATCAGCTAAAGTATTTGTGGTTTGAAGAAGTGGGGACACATTTCATCTGTACCAGAAACATAAATTAATAATGTGATGATATTGATATATAAAATAATGCGATTGGTAACACAACGAATTACGTGTAATGAGTTATGACTAATACAGTTCTTTGAGGGAATAATGTAATCACATCTTGCATGGTTGGCTATGAAGCACTTGGGTGACATGACAGCTGAAAAAAAACTAAATCCATTTCGATTCGGAACATGTTTAATCACCGAAGCATGCAGCTATGAAATGTTTTATTTAAAATTCTAAACACCACATATGCATCAAACCATCCCTCCTCACAATTCTAAATATCCAAATTCAAAATACAAGATGAAGGACTGAAGGTGCCCTTATATTTTAAATTTCTTTAGTTTTATTACTTTGTTAGTAAATTTGGGTGGTGGTGGTAAAGGCTTTTCATTGTAGAGAAATTTTGTAAGCACATTCTAACAATATAAAAATATTATGTGTATACAACTCAATTGTTAACTCAGTAGTTGGATCCCTTGATATTTTTAATTTAGTTGATAAATCGACTATAAAAACTTATGTATCTAATTTTTAAATGTTGATGATTGATTTAATTTTTAGATCGTTAAAGATAATGTCGTCCAAATTAAAAATAATTATTAAGACGGCATTAATTAAATATTTACTCTTCGATGAATTGTTATATAAATATATAAGCCAATTTTCATGTGGTCATCAAGAGGCTAAGAGGCATGCCTCAAAGCTCAAAAACTCGGATTTGAAACCAATATATATTGTGTGCAATGCAAGGCTATTAATTTAATGGGAGACTGTTGTAGTTCAATACATGTTTCCAAACGCTACCTTAGGAAGCTTCCTTAATTTATTTTGTAATTATATATATATACATCAAGAATTCTATTTGCACATAAAAACCACTAATAATTAAAATCAGTCATAATGCATAATACATATTAAAATATAAAATATATGTATAATTTAATTTATTTTTAATATGTATTTTATATTTTAATGTGTATTATATACTGGTGGTTAATTTTGGTATAAAAAATAAATTATTGATTTTGGTGTATACACTACCAAAAATAAGGGGTTTACCCACCCAAAAATCCGTGGCTAAACTATTAAAAAACAGTAACTATGTTGTTCTTGCCACTAACAAGCCTTCATGGCTAAAGAGGGCGACACATTTTTTATTAGCCACGATTTTCTTTTAATTACTCACGGATTTAACATCCGTGGAGACCTTCAAATGACCACAAATTTTACATAATTAGACACATTATGTTCCGTGGCAAAATAAAATCATGCGCAATTAAAATTTTTCTTCTGCCATGCTTTATCTGTAGCTAAATTGAATGGCTGGGTTTTTAGCTACACTTTTTATCGTGACCAATGTCAATGGGCTATTTAGGTACACATTTTTCCGTGGCAAAATGAGATGATGAACCAAAAAAAAATATTTCTTCCTCCACGCATTTAGTCGTGGCTAATATAGACATGCTGATTTTTTTTTTGCTAAATTATATTTTTAAATATTTTATAGGTATTTTATAGTTTAATAATTACTAATTCAATAATTTTTCTAACAAAATAATTTCCTTTTCATTTGTACTAATATTTTCAAAATTTTAAACAGTAATATATATATAAAATAAAATATTAATAAATAATAAAACATAACTGTACAAATATAAAGAAACAACGTTCTAACATTTATGCAAAAAAAAAAAAATCAAATTCTAGTTTTTTGAGTAACAAATAAAAATAACTACAACCTAATCTAAACAAAATATAACTAAAAATAAAATTAACAACTTTTGAGGTGAAAAATATGTCTAAGTGTGTGTGACACATCATAAGAAAGAGTAGGTACTTCATCTCCATATTTTTGAGATAGAAATCTGTAGAGTTGCCACTTGATCTTTGGTTTGTTTAAGTTGTCTCTCTAAATCTTCAACATGCTGTTGTGATACATTGCTAGAGCTTCCACAGCTTGCCACCTCAAAAATCCGCTTGGACTTACCAAAACCAACAAGACATACAACACTGCTAAAACCACGAACACGTTTTCCATCCTCAGGGCCATAAATTTTTCCAATTGCATCATTTGGATCAACCAACACTTTAGATGGAAGCACGCTCTTGATCCTCAGGCAAATGCTCTGTAATTTTTTCCTATAAACAAAAATACATTTTCATATTTTGTTAGTATATACACATGATATATTAGTAAAATAACAATTAAGTAGTCTAAAATAAAATTTTACTACACTTACGGCTAATGTTTATGTTTCTAGATTTACATAATTTCCATCTTTCTTCATCAGAGTTGATAAAATAACTTCACTTCGATATATAGGTCTTCCTAATTGTTTCTTCTAACATAATAATGAAATAAATTAAATGGCAATAATTCAATATCGTGTACACCTTTGAGAAATAATAATAATAATAATTAAACACAAAATAAAGAGAGTACATAAAAGTACATAAAAGAGTGCCTAAAAATAGGATATATAAATATTACGAAAAAAACATAATATGATATAAATACACAAGATACAATTACCATATCACTTGCTCTCCTAGCATTATTTTTACTTCCACCGGCATGTGAAATTGTAAGCTTCTCATGGTTTCTTTTGTTTTGTAAGCATTTTCTCTAAAATGTTAAAAAAAAAGTTGTTTAAAAAAAACATGTTACAAAAGAAA
>JASCZI010211454.1:331915-342575 GCA_036250425.1 Stylosanthes scabra | reverse complement strand
TACTATAAATGCTTGTTTGATGGCCTTGAACACTTTCCTGAAAATTTATGTAATTATGGTGTTCTCCCCTTTTTAGGGCAGAAGAAGAAGAAAGAGACTAAAAGATGATAGTAGTGGGAGGGAATCCTGAAGTGGGTGACCCTTCCTTCCTGCCTTAGTTTAACCAAAAACATAATTACTTTAATTTTGATCAATTGTTAATTCTGTAATTTTTTTTATGCTATATAGTAATTTATACAATTTCTCTATTTACATAATCACTTCAAATTTAATTTGGGCTTGTTATTTCTTAATTAAATATTGAGAATTCGATTATTTCTTTAAACTTTAAAAAATTCTAAAATTATATGAGATAATTGTTTCAATTTAGGGTTAGGATTTAAAGTATACGGTCTAGAAAAAAAATTAATTAAAGTGTCCCATGATAAATAATTCCATGTAAATCTGATAAATAATCCCATGTAAATCAAATCTAACCTTATTTACTAATATGATAATTTATATCTATTATATAAGGAGAAATGAGAGAAAATTAATATATAAATTTTTTATAAGAATAATGTTACGGAACTAACATTAATAAGAAAAAAAAGATATTGACTATTATGGACCACCAATATTATTCACTCCATGGACTTTCTCTTTTTGTAAATCCATTAGTATCTATCTATTAATACATAAATTTTTACAATGTTCATATATATGAGAACTAATTGTAAAAAACAAATCTGCAAAAGAAGAGAAAAGAAAAAAAAGGCTTTCTTTGATAATCTTTCATCACTAATAATGTTAGTCAAAGATGGGAATAGATATCCCATAAAATGAAGGTAAAGGAGACACATAAGATTTTGATAATTGGGTCCTTTCCTCACATACACTAATAATTATAAAGACCTTTAACTTGTAGGGTTCTTACTTCTTATTAAGAGGTAATATCGCTAATTGGGTTGACTATTAATGAGTCTTCTGCCATTCCCTTTTGCTTCTGATCTCTTGTGTTTCACACGCGTTCTCAAGCACACAAAGCAAACAATACACACAAAAAACTAAAAGGGACCCCCATGGAGTCATGGATATTGAAAGGTGCCCAAATGATGCAAGTTTACGTATATGCTTAGGAAAGGATCCCATTGTGAAGTAGTAGACTATCATCATGGTTGGCACTTTTAGTTTATGTGCACCCACCATTACCCTTCTTCTTAATTATCTCTATTATTTAAATTTTGAAAAAATATTATGCTAATGTGTGACATGACCTTCATTTGCAATTGTGTAAGATACATAGTACTAAATTTACACTTAAATGGAGACAAATTAAATACTTTTGTATTTTAAAAACATATTCAGTATATATTTTGGGTAGAATTATCAATGTTTATGCAGCAATTTATTGGCTAACGACGAATCCTTAAATAATGTTCAGATTCGCGATGGATTAATTCTTGACTTGTAGGGTTAGAACGAAGATCCTGTGAAAAAAAAATTCAAGTCACTTTTGACACTCGTCATTCTCAAAATAGAAGTGGTTCAATTAGTATATTTTACGAGTATTACATGTGAATAGGAACGACAATAGACAACTATTGAAGTATCCATACCCACTTTATTATTCACGGACATTTAAATTTTATTTCCATAATCAAATTTAAAAGTATATAATGTCCCATAGTCAAATTCACAAGTATCTATAACATAAACTGAATTACTCAATAAAATTTATTATATAATAAAGTACTTTAGAAATATAATTAAATACAAATAATAGATAACTGATTACAACATGACATAATATATCTCCACTTTGGTCCTTGAGAGTGACGTCTTGTACTGATTTGGTCCTCGACTTTCCAATTGCACTAATTTGCTACCCGACTTTTCAAAAAATGCATTACGTTAGTTCCTGGCTTTATTTCCGTTATATAACTTTTGACTGCGTGAGTGACATGGCAAACTCTCTCCATGCTGATAGAAACATTGATAGCTAAAATTTTAATTGAAATGTATTTGAGCCATGTAATTCCTAGCTCCCTTTATAACCCTAATATGAGTTCATCTTTTATTTATTTTCCTTCATCTTCGTTTATCAGGGATGCAATACCGTTATAAAGTCAATCACAAAAAAAATACTGTTATAAAAATGAAACTGAAAATATAATATCAATTGAATCATGCCCCTAAAATATTTTTTCGATCGTTTGTTAGAGTCTCGACCCAAAAGTAGGGAGGTTCAACTCAGTGGTACCTAATGCTCCCCTTTGGCATTGCCATCAAGGAACACTAGACACCACGAGAAATACAAGAAGTTTCAAAATGCAGAGAAAACATGTAGAAAAAGTACATAAATAACAGCAATCACAAATATGCATTATGCAGCAAGACGCCACTCCACTCCTCAAGGCATTTGTTCAAGCCATTCCCCATGCTTATCCCTCGCCAATTGTTCCCATAATTCCCTGCTCTTAAACTCCTTATGGTTTCTAAATTCCAGAGTCACCTCCTGCAACAAGTAAGATTTAGAATTGGCTTTGTTTCTTAAAAACCTTTGGTCCCAACTTGTCTCATTATCACCTTTTAGCCATTTTACAAGCGTGTAGTCATCAATTATCAACATAAACTCTTCCTCCTTCAAATTGAGAGTCTTTAATAACAGTTGGATGATCACCTCAATACCCTCTATCATTGCCTCTCTCAACGTACTTCCAGAGCAAACATCCCCCATTAGGCACCTCGTGTTATTCGTGGCATCAGTTACATATCCACCCACCACAAAGCACTGATCTTCTGATTTAAATATTCCACATAGCCACCATTGTCATTTAAACGGATTGGTGCCTCTGTGACACACCTGGAGCTTTGGCCTAGTCTTTTGAATCCTATCACTTTGACTCCACAAATTAACAGAGCTCATGACAGCTTCCCAGGCACCATCACTTGTAGTAACTAAATCATAAAAAATCATTTGGTTTCTATATCTCCATATAATTCAAATGACAGCAAAGAACATCCGAATCCATCTTTTCCTAACACCCCATTGAACTTCCTGAGAAGACCAAGCTTCAAACCAACACCCAATATCTTCCATTTCTACCCAAGCCACTTTACCCCAATTCAATGCTTTCCACCATATTTTAGAACTAAAGTTGCAGTGAATAAATAAATGGTTTACCGTTTCCAATGACTCCAAGCAAAGCGGACAGTTAGCATCAACTCTTGATATGATATTCTTCGACATCAGCCTCTCCTTCGTGTTGACAGCCTTTAGAACCACGAACCAAGACAAGAGTTCCACACGTGGCGGTACCAAACCAACCCAAACACTATCATAAAAATGCTTGAGGGTTGGTAGGCCAAGCACTTTCCCTGTAGCAACCTCCACGAACGATTTCATCGAATATTTTCCATCCGGAGTATGAGTCCACACCATGTTGTCTTTATTACCTGCAAATAGGACAACACTAGACAGTATGATTTCAAACTCTCTAACTGACTCTTTTTCACTCTCAAAGAACTCTCTTCTCCACTCAAAATTCCACACCCAATTATACCCAACCCAAATACCACAATCAACAATCACATGGTTCTTTTGCTTCGAGACAGAGAACAGTCTAGGGAACTTCTCCATTAACGTTATATCACCAATCCACACATCTTTCCAAAATCTAGCAGTCTTGCCATCTCCAACACTCATTCTTAAACCTCCCTTAATGAGCTGTAAGTAAATGTCATTAATACCTCCCATCTCCGCAATATCATGCCAAGGAACGTTGGAGCGATTACAAACCTGATTCATTATTGGCTGATTAAGCTCTACATCGTAACAAGAACTAATTATTCTCTTCCACAGCGGCTCACTCTCATCGGAGAAGCGCCACCACCATTTGAAGAGCATGGCAGCATTTTTCATTTCCAAGTCTCCGACCCCGAGTCCTCCATACTCCTTAGGTTTTTGGATTTCGCTCCATTTTATGGTTGGCATGTATTTCCCGTCCTTCTTGCCTCCCCAAAAGAATCTGGACTGCAACGAGATAATTCTTTTGGCAACTCCTTTAGGCATTTTGAATAATTCCAGAAAGTACATCGACAAATTATTGATAACCGATTTAATGATCGTCAATCTTCCTGCTTTTGAGAGAAGACTTGCTTTCCAGCAGCTTAATTTCTTTTCTAACTTGTCAAGGATTGGCTTCCAGGTAGATATTCGTTTGGGGTTTGCTCCCAATGGTATACCTAGGTAGGTTATTGGCAGTGTACCTAGTTCACACCTCATTGCCCTCTTTAGCTCAAGCATCATCTCATCACTGCAGTTAACCGGAATGACCACCGATTTATCAAAGTTAATCTTGAGACCTGACATCATCCCAAAGCATCTTAGGATCCTTCTATAGTTTTCTAGGACGGTGGTATTTGCTGGGCAGAATAGGATGGTATCATCTGCAAACTGCAGGTGAGATAATCGAACCTTTCTCTTCCCCACCTCAATCCCCGCAATCATATTCAGTCTAATCCCACGTTCAACCATTCTGTTCAGCACTTCTGCTATTAGCACAAATAGAAAATGTGAGATAGGGTCACCTTGCCGCAGGCCTCTCTCCATGGAGAAAGGTTTTGTTGGAGAACCGTTTACCATGATAAACAAGCTTGCAGTTTCTAGAAGATCTTTAATCCACATCCTCCATACAGCTTCGAACCCCATTCTTTCTAGGACATAGAGGAGAAATGACTATCTAACAGAGTCGTATGCTTTTCTAAAATCTAGTTTTACAATTACACCACTGCTTCTTGTCTTCTTCAACCAGGCTACTGTCTCACACGCAATTAACTCCATTCCATAAAAACCTTTGTTCAAAAAAAAAAAAAATAGAGCACAAAAACTCCAATCAAACCTTTCACAATGTCACAATAAACCCAAACCCTAGCACAGAAACTCCTTATAGCAAAAAAAAAAAAATTACATTCACTACAATGTCCAATAATTTGCTACAACGATGAATGCATTACAATATAAACAACTAAAAATATGGAAGCAATGCTTATTTACCTCTCGTTGACAGTGATTTCAGAGCAACAAAAGCAATAGTCTAATAATAACAACACCTCTATAAACGTCGATGAGGCTACCCTAACAGATTCAGCAAACTCTATCTTCCATTCATAGCGTTGAGATGACTTTGGGAGGAAGTGAAGAAGAAGAAGAAACGATAAATGAATGAGACCTTCTGGAGTGTTAAATAGTTTTAATGCAGAACGACGTCGTTTTGTTCTTTCATTCCTTCCATTAGTTGGACGACGTCGTTTCCTTTGCCAGCTTGGAGACTGGAGAGAGTTTGCCATGTCACTCATGGTGTCAACGGTTATCTAACGAAAATGCAGTCAGTAACTAATGTAGTGCATTTTTTCAAAAGCCGGGGACTAAATCAGTGCAAGGCTTTAGTCTTAAAGATCAAAGTGGGGATTAACTCCAACATGATAATAACACAATAGTCTTAAACAAAAAATCTTAATTAAAAAGAAAATTAAATTTAAAATTTTTCTAAATTAAAATTATAAATATAGTTATCTAAATATTATTAAATATCTAAAAAATCAATCTATATTATATATACATGTATATGAGACAGGCAGAACGACCATTACATATACCAATTCAACCATCGAAAACCCCGCCCCATTTAGGGTGGGGTAGGGCATGTTAGGTGTGAGTAAAATTGAAATCCATTTTATGAATAACCAATGTATAATAAACATTAGGTATATTTTTTAAAATTATATTTAAAAATTTTTTTAACAGGGTGCACATTTTGAAAAATGAATGTATTCTTAATAATTACTTAAATAAAGAAACCTACATAAAACACATAATTAAACTTTTAATCCTTATGCCTCCCGCTTTAATTTGTCCTTGATAAGAATTGGAGTAATCGGATAGAAACATAGTTAGTGAAATATTGGAGGCCATCATGGGTGGTGATTAATTGGTGAAGGGCAGTGCACTATCATAATAATTGGGAGGTAATCACACTTAACAATTGCTGTCAAATAAGATTTGAATGGTTGTCCTCTCTTTGTGAGTGCCACCTGCTTAACACTACTTAATCCCTTTTCTCTTTACCATTTGGCTTAATAAACCACTATAGAAATAATCTCTCACTATTTAAAAATATTACAAAAATGCCGAAATTTTTTTTGTTACTAATAAAATCGTGGGTTATTTTCGTTGATTTATGTCATTTAGAAGTGATTTGATATGTCATTGTAACAATAATAATAATAATAATAATAATAATAATAATGTTTAATTACTCTTAATTCCTATATTTTTGTTAAATTTTTAATTGGGTCTATATTTTTTTTCCTTTCAATTGATTCCTATATCATTTTAAAATTTATAATTAGATTCCTAATAATAATAAACACTAAAAGAAAATATTTATAAAATGTGAATTTTTATTATTTTTGTACCTTACACGTTACGTTAGCTTTATACTCCATGGATATATTTTTCCTTCATCTTTCTGGTTTATATTTTACTAAAATATTCTCAACTTGCATGAATCAAATTCACGCATCTTTGGGAAGTTCGGAGTATGTTTAAAAAAAAAAAGAAAAATAATGTTACTCTGTCATTCTAAAATGAAGAGAGATGTCATGTTTATTAGAGAGTTAATTATTAGTTGTTGTGATATCTTCGATTTAAAGATAAAATATTTCATTAATTTTAATGTTTTTGTCACACGAAGACCTAATTATTACAAAGTTAAAAACAATATAAAGATCTACTAAAAGGAAAAAAAAAGTATAGGAATCTATTTAAAAATTTGGTAAAATTATAGGGACTAATTGAGTAGTTAAACCAAATAAATAATAATAATAATAAAATATGACTATCAAATTACATATCTATTTATGTCCAAATTTTATGAAATTGGGGTAAGTTTGATTATCATGATAATATATATAACATGATTCAAAGGTTGGATATTGATCGACTAAATTCATCACACAAAAATAATCATGCGGCATACATATAAAAAATGAATTACAGTGTTTTTTTTTAAAATATATAGAATATATATTAAAATAAAAATATATATTAAAAATATAAAAAAATGCGTTTTTTTGTAGCTTATAGATTTTTTTTCTGAAAATGAAAGTTGGAGTTTTTACTTGTTTTGTGAGATTGATTTTGCGCAATATAAAATCATTTATACAGTTAATAAATATAGAACTTGTGAGGGGAAAAAAATATGCTAACAAAGCATATATAAATATAATAGACAGTATTATAGTAAATAGTTATTTACCATAATTTTGCATCTTTTCTCAAACTTTGTTGACCAATTAATAACATAAACATACTGTTAATTTCTTTTTTTTAAAAAAAAATAATATAGCATTTAACTATTTAGGCCTGCGAAGGAAAAAAGCTAAGAGAGACCCAAATAATTGCAGTGCATGATTGGGCGAAAATATTTATTTTGTTTTGATTAATTTAAAGTTTTGAAACTAACTGTTCCGCGAATGAAATATGAAGTGAAAGTTTTTGATAATAAAGTCATTAGGGTTGGCCCAGGCGAAAAGAAATCTTTAACTTTTACAAGGTTGAGAATATAATTATAATTCTGATCCACTTGTTTAGTTTCTGTGGGTGCCACTTGCCGCATAATGCTGTTATATAATACACTTTTTAACTTTGCTTTTCATAATTACTTTTTTTTTTTTCTTCTTCCTCTTCTATTTCCCAAACAGGCCACTATTTCCTCATGCTTACGATAAGTTTGAAGTGGCAGAACAAATGTGCCCTTTTTGATTGATTAATGAACTGAATCAAAGTGAGGCGGTAGATGAATTAATATAATTTTAAATTTGTCCAAAATTAAATATTACATATCATTATTTCAACTAATACTTTATTTGGTCTATTTAAATAACTTTTTACCGAGGTTACGAAAATCGGATTAGTTATTTGAACATGCAAAATTAGAAGTTCAAAAGTTTTAAAATTCAATTAGTGATTTAACTAAAATTAAATTGGATATAGTAAAATAGTATGTTTTTATATGAATTTTTTAAAAAAAAATTTAATTACTTTTTTAACCGATTTTCTAATAGAAATTATCCTAGTTGCGATTTAGTGGTATTTTTACTTGTTTTACAAATTTTCCGATCATTTTTTCAAAATTTTTTATTGGAAAACTAAACGGCTTATTTTTTTTATTAATCTGAAAGAATCGACGAATTCATTCATTTTAAAACAAGATTTTTTATATGTTACTAAATAATTAATATCCATCCAATTTTATCTTCAACTTTAAAATTTTATTATTTAACTGTATTGATCCAAATTTCGATTTGAATTTGGGTATAAAATATAAATTCAATCTGATCAAACCTGAAATAGGGTATAAATTACATCCAAGTGACATAAATAACGAAACAAAATATGTACCTCCACAAGACAAAGTGAAACTTAATTAGGAGATGTCCAGGGTCTCTTTGTGTATATATATATGTTAGAAAATATTTTATTTTTTCATTTGCCAAAATGCTTTGTATTTATTTTATTATTTCAAGATTTTTTTAGAAAATAAGAAAATAAAAGTAGTTTTCCCAACAAAGATGAATTTGATTTCAACTGGCCTTGACCATTCACTCTTTGTGAAAAAAGACAAGCAATGTAGTGCAGAGAGAATGATATGGCAAAATGATACTGCTTGGTTAAAGTTAAGATTAATGCTATCATAAGCACCCAAAGAGGTAGACCAAAAGAAATTAAAGAATGAAAATCCACTACAACTGGACCGGCATTTAGCAGCGATTTGAGGAATCGCTGCTAAACCATTACCGGCAGATGGCAAAACCGCCTCTATACAAGTACCGACAAATAATTTAGTGGCGGTTTTGCTCTAACTGCCATTAAACACGAAGATTGCTAATCCATTGCCTTAATCGTCGCATGAATCGTCGCTAATTGAAAAAATCGTCGGCATCTAACAAGGCTTTATACATTATTATTCTGTATAAATACCTAAATGATTATTATGTGGTTAATTAACTGGTTACCATAATTTAAATAAGCATGGAATTCAATATAACTAAGGATTTTATAAACATTTTAAACAACTATTTAAAAGTTCTTTTCTTAGCAAAACAAAAAAGAGTAAATTTTCGTTTTTTTTTCCTTAAAAAAAGCGCATATCTTAAATCTTTAAATACAATTTATTTATATTAATTATAGATTATGTATATATCTCAAATAATGCAACCAGGAAGTTGTGCATCACCATCATGTTATTCACATATGAAAAGATGGTAAAGAAGAAGAACAAAATAAAAAAAAAAAAAAAATAGCAATGAGAGTTTATATTAAAACATTTTTCGTGTATGTACTATTATTGTTGTCATAATGAAAAGCTCTCAATCAAATAATCAAAAGTAGTGAAGAGTTATGATTATGATTATGGTTGATGAGATTATTTTTTTTCCCAACTTAACTTATGTGAGCAATGCGCACCGAATTTTATATGCAAAATAAAATCATGCATGTTTATCAAACAAATTGATGCCTTTTTCTTTTCTTTTTTTTTGTTGGATTTGCGCCATGTGATCTTACCCTATATATTAATATAACGTTTTCCAATAATTCATATTGCTACCCTTTTTCAGGTGCTTAGGTAGCGTTGATCTTAAGTTAACAATGTTGGTTGTTATTATATATAAATAAAAAGGATTGTATACATAGTACAATAAATACATGATTGATGATCATAATATAAGTTGATTAATATGAAATACACTGAAGGCAAATCAATGTCGGAGCACTTGAGCATCTTTCAAGAAATTGTGAATCAATTGACAAATAATGAGATCATTTTGAGTGATGAGTTGCAAGCTTTGTTGTTGCTTAATTCTCTACCTAATAGTTGGGAAGTTCTGGTTGTGACACTAACTAACTCAGCTCCAAAAGGGAAGTTGACGTTGTCAATGGTAAAAGAGAGCATGTTGAATGAAGAAGCCAGAAGAAAAGAGCGGGGTTTGATCAATACCTCCTCCAAGTCAGAAGCACTTGTTTCAGAATCACGGGGGAGAAGCCAATCTAGAAAACCTCACAGTACTGACAGATCAGAGAGGCGAGGCAAGTCAAGAGGAAAGTCCAAGCCAGCACCACCAATGAAAGAATCCACTTTTACTTGTCATCATATTGGCAAGCCGGGGCATATTAAGAGAAATTATAGGTTCTTGAAAAGAGAACAATCAAGGGGAAAACATGAAGACAAAGGTAAAGAAAGTGATAATGAAACTGCTTCTATTGCTTATGATGATGTTCTTATTACTTATGATGAAAATTATGTTAATCTTGTCTGTGATGATTCCACTTGGATTATGGATTCTGGTGCCTCATGCATGTCACTTCGAGGCGTGAATTTTTCGCTTCGTATACTGCTGGAAATTTTGGCAAGATCAAGTTGGGAGATAAAGGGGTGTGTGACATCATTGGTATGCGAGATTTGTGGCTTGGAACCAACTTGGGATACAAGTTGTTGTTGAAGAATGTTAGGCATGCGCTAGATATGCGGTTCAATCTGATTTCAGTGAAGGCATTGGACCAAGATGGGGATTGTACTTCCTTTGGTAGTGGAAAATGCAAGATTACCAAAGGGGT
>JASCZI010211454.1:307322-323519 GCA_036250425.1 Stylosanthes scabra | reverse complement strand
GGTAGTGGAAGTAGTGAAATAGTGAATATATATATATATATATATATATATATATATATATATATATATTAACAAAATTCAAAAGGCACATTAGCTCACCTATATATTCAGCATTATTATACATAAATGTGTTTATTAATTTTATACAATATTTTTTTTATAGGAAAAAAATACTATTTGATAATCATAAATGTGTTTATTAATTCTATACAATATTTTTTTTTCGTTTTCAAAGTAATGATCAGAACTAACTATTTATCTATATAACATTTTTTTTAATGGAAACCATGGTTATGATTATGATGGGTTGCAAATGCAGTGACATGACAGTGGCAAACAAGTTAATAAACAGAGGCATGCACAAATTCTAAAAAAGAAGCAATCAATAATTAGTTAAGATGATGAATTTTAAAAATGTACAGTTCTGTGGGTTTTTTTTCCCCTCTTTTTTATTAAGTTCGCTTTAAAATAGAGGAGAAAATAATCATAATAATATAGGAAAATATTCAGGTGTTTCGGAGTATCAAATGTTTTATTAGTTTTAACCGTTAATTTTAATTATAAAGTCGTTGATTTTAATAAAAAATATATTATTAAAATCAATTCAAAATCTTCAGTTAAAAGCACTGAAACATTTGATACCCCGGAACACCTGAATATTTTTCATTAATATATTTGAGAATTTTATAATTCTTAAATCAGTGAGTAATGTATGTACTTTTGAAAAGAAATTAAACACAAAAGATGTGTGTTTTTATTGTCTCATTGGCTTTTTTCATCTAAGAACAAGAAGAACCAAACAGTACCTTAGTGAATGGCATGATTGAAACTAGGTAGGTAATATGATTCACTAGCTAAGTATTTTAAGAGATATAAAATTAGGTGATCTGAAATACACGATAATTTAATTATCTTAATTATTAATTTTAGTTTAGGGTTTAGGATATAAATTAATAATTAAAATCACTAAATTATTGTATATTGATATTGAAATGTTGAAATGCTGAAATACTTTTATAAGATAAACCTTGTAATTAGTGGTTGAAAATAATCCAAGACTAGCTTATAATTCACCATATTTGGGGGTCCTATATATGAAAAATTTAAATATGGTGACCCCATTATTTTAATATAAGGTGGCTTGGGTTGTGACATGAAATGGGTACCCACATTGATGTTCAATTCTAATTCTTGGAGAATACCTACTTTACCTATCCCCAATACATTATTTACACTCCAATGAAATCTTTGAAGACCAACATACTTCTAAGATGTCCCATTCTCCAAAAACCCACGAGCACTCCTCTCAACCAAATTTAATAACATGTTTCATAACCCAAAGCATTGTATTTAGATTGCTTGGTAAATGGTCCCCATTACCCTCTCTTCTAAGTAGAAAAATAGATAAACAATATGAGCAATTAGAGTAATGTTTAGAGGGGGAAAGAAAAAAGAGTTCATGCCCCCCAAAAAACAAAGAATGTGAACAATGATTTATAAACATTAATTTGGTTTGTATTTTTTATTTTTTAATTTGTGAAAAAAATTTAAAAAAGAGATAAAAAATAGAAAATCAAATTTTTATTATTTTTGTCGTTTTCTTTTTCTTTTTACTAAAACCTAAATAAAAAATAAAACCGAAATCTAATGGATTCTAACTTTGTACAACCAATGCACAGTATTAAGCATAATGGGTTTAGCTAAAAAGGAAAAGAAATTGAAGTTCTATTTAACAAAAATATGAAAGAATCATTTTTTTTCTTTTAATATTAGTGACCTTAGTAAGTATTCTTAACCAAACTAGTAACACAATTTATTTGTACCATACATGTGCACATGATAAAACAAAATTGATGATTAATTATTATATATAGCTATTTTCATTTAAAATCTTATTATTAAACATATGGTTTATTATTTTAAATTAAAATAAGACAATTTATGACAAAAGAAGCAAATTTTCATAAATGCGTGAAGATTGATGATAATTTTTTAATAAAAGAAACACAAATTTTTGTTTATGAATCTAATTAAGTATTTATCAGTTCTCAATTTTTATCTTAGCTTTCTGTTATTTAATTTTAGTTTCTTTTGCTCTCGCATATAATTATATAAATTATATTTGATCTCAACCTTAAAATTCTTTGATAAAAGCGTTTAAGAAACCATTCTAAATGTTTTCATCATTTTATGGGACTAATTATTTTTTGAAGTATAAGAATCAATTCAAGTGCAATAATATTATATGAAGTATATATATATATATATAAATAATAGTTGTGGTTTCTTTAACATAAAATAAAACATTTCGTGGCCTTCAATTAGGGCCTAAAACGATCCATCAATTAAACCCATTTGGTATGGTGCACATATACATGGGACCCATTTGCAATGCTGAGCAATCATGAGCCTGATGCAACTCAATATATTTTAATTTCTCATTTCTCATTTTATTTTTAATTTAATTTAATTTAATTTAATTTTTTTCTTTTTCTTTTTCCACTTACCAATATCTGTCGCTTGATGGGTAGTAAGGCCTACTCAATCAATGGCACGGATACAAATCATTAATTTTGCTAATAATTTATATTACTGTGTATATAAAAAATCCAATCACTAAATTAATTACTTATATATAATATTTATTAAAAATTATATAATAACTAATTTTTAACATGCCCTTAACATTTTTACATACGATAATGCTAAGTAACTAATAAAACTTCAGTCAATATCAACTAACAATTTAAATTGAATATTCTATTTTTTTAAATTTTGAATGTTTTATTTCAAAATATTATACAAAATTGGCTGATAATTGCTTTATGTTTCGAATATTCTATTATTTTTATTGTGAATGTTCTATATAAATAATAATTATAAATATTTTATTTTTTATTAACTAATCTAATTTATTGATTAAAAAATACTTTTCTTTTAATATGAAATTTTTTTTTAATATAAACAAAGCTATTAAGTATAAAATGAATACAATACAAGAGATAAAGGGTATGCTTGAAAATATCATACTCTTTTGTACCAGTTCCAAAGATTATGGCCTCAAAAGACTGATTTTCTGTAATTGTAAAAGATTATAGAACACATAAGAAGAGGCAACTTCATCATTCCATTTTCCTCCTTTTCCTTTTTGGAAAATCCAACAGAACAATATATATCTAGGAAAAACAAAAAACTTGGAGATTTCAATAGAATAGAGTGTTTTGAACTTTGAAGAAGAGCCAGCAAATTCAGTTGCTCGAGGAAGGAATTGAGGAGGAAACAGCACTCAAAACAAAACTATGTGAATTGTAGTATCAAAACTGAAAGAAAAAAAAATTACTCGGTCAATATGGTCAAACTTTTGCATAACCTATGAAAATCTTAATTCGGTGAAAAGTTAAAATGATAAAAAGATAAAATTTATTCTCATATAAATAGATAGATATTTTATTTTTGCATTCTTTTCACCAAAAAAAAATTAATTGCAGAATTCTCTTTTATTGGAATAGTTTTCGTTTTCATATCTTACTCAATAATAGTATAAATTAATTAAAATATTAAACAATAATTGATTTTATTTTATGTTTGAGTTAATACTAATTAGTGAGATAAACTTGTTGTATTGAAAAGGTTGGCTTTAACATTTTCCTATAAATAAAATATGAAAATATCCCTTTCTTGCACCCTCTTTTACGGTCTAGCCCCTTAAAATACTGCCTGTATAATAATAATAAATAAATAATTAACAATTAACAATGAGACTAAATTCTGACTAGTTTTTGTTCAGCAGAAAACCTTGTTTAGAGGTTGACACTTGATACTAACACAAAAGAGGCAAATAGAAATCACTGAAACCAGGGGAGGTTTAAAGATGATTTTGTGTCATTGACCTCCCTAATAATATTTCTCCCTCATTCATAGTAATTCTCTTGAAACTTAATTATTTAGAATTTCAACAAAATCAAAATTCCATTCCCATTTTATAATATTGAAATTTTTACGAGTGTTGCTTTGTGCCCATTAAACAATGAAAATGGCATAATACCAATCATCCTTTCCCCTGTGTAGGAAACACCCATCATTGCCCCCAACAATCCTTTTCAACCTTACAAACCTGACCTTCTAAGATATTCCCTCTCTTCTTCCATTCTTTCTTTTTTTCACTTTTTCCATTTCCCTTTTCTTTTTTCCCCCCTTCCCTTCCCACTTTATTATTCTTCCCCACACACACCCCCCTTCTCTTTCTCTCTCTCTCTCTCTCAATTTAAATATCCCACTTCCTCCATAACCATCTCTTCCCCTTCCCCTTCCCCTTCTTCTCCTCCTCCCTTCAACACACTCTAACCAACCAACCAACCAACCCTCCTTTTTTTAATAATTAAATTATAAATTATTATTATTAATTAAAACTAAATTCCATCTATCTATCCATAACCATAAACCTTAAACTTGTTCTTGTTCTTCCATTGGAATAATGGATCCTTCATCGGTGAATGGATTCTACTCGTTTCTAACGCGAGGGATCGACGATCTAGAGAGAGTGTTCTTGAGCACAAACTTCATGTCAATCCAGTTCCTTCAAAGAGCACTCTCTCTTCTCCGATCGTTCCACACGCAATTGACTCTCCTCGTTCAGAAACTCCACCTTCCCGTCGGTGACAAGTGGCTCGACGAGTACATGGACGAGAGCTCCAAGCTCTGGGAAGCATGCCACGTCATCAAGTCTGGTATCTCCGCCATCGACAACTACTACTCCGCCGCATTGAACATCACTTCCTCCCTCGACTCTCACCGCCACATCACCCCTCAGCTCTCTCGCCAGGTCACAACACAACACAAACCTGACAGATTTCTCTTTTCTTGGTTCTTTCCATGTTCTGATTGATTGTGTGTTTTTCAGGTTATGAGAGCAATCTCGGGGTGTAGGAGAGAGGCAGTGGGGTTAGAGGAAGAGAACAGAGCATTAATGGAAACGAGGATTCAGCCCTTGTCGCTACGATTCGAAGAGAGAGTATCAATAGAGTCGAAGCTGAACGGCTTCAATGGGTTCAGGGGAGTTTTATATGCAATGAGGAACGTGAGTTCGTTACTGCTCATGATTCTGTTATACGGATTGGTGTATTGCTACCCGGAATCATCATCGGATTTTGTGGCGGGAGGCTACGAGGGGTGCTTGTTTCTGGGGTCGGCGTTTATGATATCGACGGCGAGGCTGCAGCAGCGGGTGGCGGCGGAGATCGGGAGGATGAGGGGGGCGGTGGCGCCGGGGATGATGATGTATGAGTTCAGGAGGTCAAAGGGGGCGATGGAGGAGCTGAGGGTGGAGCTTGAGAGGCAGCAGGGTGTGGTGGTGGAGTGGGAATCAGAGGTTGGAATAAGGGAGAGTGTTGAGAATCTTAGAGGCTGTTTTGGTGTTCTGAGATCTGGTGCTGATAACATTGTTGGTCAGCTTGATGATTTCTTTGATGAGATTGTTGAAGGAAGGAAGAAGCTCTTGGACTTTTGCAGCCATAGGTAAAAAAAAACAGAAAAAGAAAAAAAAAAAGAAAAAGAAAGAAAGAATAGAAACAAGTGTGTTGAAGAAAAAGAAAAAAATGAAACAAGAACAAGGTAGAGAGATGATGGGGGTGGTTGTATCTTCTTTTTTTTTTTTAATTTATTAACCCTTTTTTTATTTAATATTTTTTCCCCTTCTTTTTTATTTTCAATTTTTTTTAAGTTAGAGTTATGGTAGTTGAAACTTGAAACTTTGGTGGTTCTCTTTAATCTTCTGCTAAGGTCTTTGAGACCTGTGGAGAAGAAGATTCTCAAGTTCAATGTGGTTTTTCTGGGTGGGTTGGTTTGATTGAAAGGAACATTGACAATAGGGTTGATTCAATGATTACATTCTGTGCATGAGAGATAAATTTCTTTTCAAAAATTTTGGTTTCTCCTCCAATTACTGCTATGGGAGAAGAAACAGACAAATGTGTAACTGTTAAGTGAGTAACTATAATAGTTTAAAGAGAAAACAAAGGTTAAAATGAAGAAACCCACTCTATATCTTCCACAAAAGAAGGTAAAATAAATACTAATGGCTAAACACTAACAGTGTGTCAGGTTGATTTTCAATTCCTTTTTTGTTTTTGGTTTAATCTTGTATTTTTTTTTTCATTTTATTTTTTGAAATGGAAGTGTGGTTAGAAAATGACTAATCAATAATCATAGTCCTGAAAGGAGAATAAATGGAAAGGGAGGCTTAAGAAAGATTGAGGATGGCACTTGTGAGATTCCTGGAATGGCTTTAATGTCAAAGGTAGCTTCTTTTGCTCTTTGGAAGCTTTTGTCTGATATTGAAAGCAACAATGGAGATGATGATCATGATGTTGTTGTTGATGATGATGATGAAAAATTCTCACCACATTCTCTTTCTCTCTCTCTCTCCCATTGCCACTGACAAGTCTCTCTCTCTGAATTTTGTTCTGTTTCAAAATTCTTCAACTTCCCCTTTTTGGGGGCATTGGGATGTTTAATATATGACACTAAAATTTCAGAGGTCACTTTCTCATTTCTAACCGTATCTCATGCTTTTTGTCCCTTGCCGGAAATTCATGCCTTGCCTCCTTATAAGGGTTCCAATATGAGTGATGCTTTGAGACCAGACAATAAAATAATGCCCAAAGTGCAAGCAAACAGACAAAACAAGGAATGAAAACTAATAATCCAGCATGCTTCATGACAGAGAAGCAGAAAAATGGTGCTCAGAATTCAGAAAAACAACCAGCCACCCTCCCTCCCCATAAAGCAACACCCCATTAATAAAAAAGAAGTTACCATGGTCAATGTACAAACAAACAACCACAGTAAATATTATTAAACCTTGGTAGGTAAAATAGGATGGTGGTATTCACATTTAATTCCTATGGCTTTCAAAATACATAACACATGGATCCTCAAGCTTGCCAAATAGGAACAAGAAGGAGAAAATGTAGATAACCTAATCTCATGCAACACTTAAATAAATAAATGGTTCAATAATTTGACAATCTCAAACAAGTAAGGGGGTTTGTTGGCTATTGTACTATCTGACTTATTACAGAAGCAAAAAATTGATAAAGGTTAAGCTATGATATAAAATTGAAAAACTTAGGGATTAAGATGCAAAATTAAATAATTATTTGATAAGTTGAGAGAGGTAGCAAAATGATGACAGTTTCACTACTTCAAAATGAAAATTTTCCTGCCATTGCAATTTGCAAATGCAGGGAACTAAATGCCTCAGTCTGAATTTTGAGCTTGGAGTACAAATTGGTATGCTAAAAAGTACAAATTGGTGGCTTTGCATTCATTTCATATGGCTCCATTTGGTTTGTGTATTATGTAAGATTTGGACACAAAATATTAAGGTCTACATATTAAATTTTACAAAACAAATACACAAGCCACTTACAACTCTAAAAAGTCTGAAATACTCACCTCCACCCTTGATTTTTCATGAGGCAATAATCCAGAAGTGTCAGACCTAAGCATGGATTAATAAATCCTCAATTGAATTATATAATTGAAAATTTGAAACTATACCAACTCCATTATTTTGAAGGGGGGCACAATATCAGACATTAATCAGAACTTGAGTTCATATTACTATGAGCCAGGTCCTAAGAAAAATCACATTGCTGCCTTTGTGGTAGCTTCAAAACAAGTTATAATTTTAGAGCACAAGAAAACTATACAGGCATTAGCACCAATAACAAAAAGGTGGTTATTTCCACAAAGATATGATATTCATATGCTTACATTCTTATGATTTTGACCATAAGTCCATAACAAAATAAAATTGTATCCTCACTGTACTTGTTTCAATGCAAGAGGAAGATGTAAAGTCAATGCTTCATGAGCTTGGGTAAACTATGGACTCCATTATGTGCGTTTAAAATAAAGCCTAATATTAATGATAGATGCAGAAGTGTTGATGTTGGTGGAAGAAAACTAAATCAAATCAAAGCTATACAACGATCTCATAAAAGCTTGAGGAATTATCAAAATTCAAAATACTGTTGAAACATAGTAGTAAACTTGTGAAAGTGATTGCACCCAACATTAGAAAAAGTAAACAATGTTTTAGTCAAACTAGACCTTAATATTCTAATAATGTTGGTCATAGCATAAACCCTCAAAATCAGAGTAGTTGTTCCCCTAAAATGGAACCACTTATCCTTCTCCATGATCTCGATGGAAACATTCATGCTCTGTCATTCATCAGGGTTTTGGGTTGGTGATAAAGGTACAATTGGAGCAGAGAAACAGGGGAAATTGAGAGCATTCGATCCTTTGAGAACATGGTTTTATTTTACATGCACGATCCATTTATATAGGACAACTACAACTCTTTGAGCATTATTTTCTTTGCTGTTACGGTATATGAAAACCTGAAACATACGCTGCTATTCTTCAACCAATGCTTTGACATCAAAGGTAGTTTCTTTTGATTTTTGAAAGCAATTATCTGATTTGGCTCACTTTGTGGGTAACCGAAACTGAGGTTAAAAAGGATTCCTTTATCCATGGCACTATGGGAGTGATGCTTTGAAACCAAAATAATGAAAAAGTGAAACATTTTATATATTTATTTTGTTGTTTGTATATTGAAATGTTGCACAAATATGTGATTTTGGTTTGCACCAAGGTCCCATCCCGGAAGGCCAATAACTAATCCTTCTAATCCTTCAGGTACTGTAGAAGCACACAAGGTGAGCGACAGCAAACAATTTCTATTCCCATCTTCTAGATAGAATCAAACTTAGAAGAGATGGTTAAGAGACCCAGCTTAGTGTCATCTTTCTATGCCAATTTGTATTTTGTAATTAAATAAACTGAATAGAAGAAAGAGGGGGGATTGGAATACTTGAACAGCATGCACACTTGGGAGAATAGTAAAACGTAGAAACAGCATGCACACTTGAATTAACATATTCTACTTCCTGTTATTGGAGTGTAGTGTAGTGTAATTAACTAATTACAGCAGTTGCTTCATAAACAAAGATAGCCATAAAAATTGGGGATGAACAATTTCTGCACTCTCAAAGTCAGTAGCAACTAGACAATTGCTAAGTGTGATGTATAGCTGAGGTATGAAGATCTGACCTAATTTCATCTTTTGCATATGTCTAATTTACAGGACCTAACTTGCACGGAGGAAAAACCTATGGATTGTGATGTAAAATTATTTGACAACGTTGTGATTTAGTCACTCTTCACAGCCTCAAATCAGAAATCGAAACCTGGCATGGCAAACCGGGAACTAAATGCCTCGACCTGATTTCTGAGATCGGCAATATCTTTGTTGACCTGAAGATTCTTCGTAAAATCCTTGAATGTTTTGACATGTTCCTTCTGTACAATGCTGCTGGTAATCTGAGCTGCCCTCAAAAGGAAGTCAGCTATGGTCTCAAAATCTTCCTCCAAACAACCTCTTGTTGTCATTGCAGGGGTACCTGAACATAGATGAAATAAAGGGATCTGAGAACAGCAGAAAAGAACAAGGGATTTCAGAATATCAAGATATTCAGCAATTTAAAGAACATGGATCATCTGTGCTTTTGTAGAATAAGATAAGCTAGATTTGAAAAATCCTAAACTAAATTATATGATAAGGATAAGAAATTTTAAGGCAGTACAAACATATTCAGCCCCAAAAAAAATCAGATAACTGAAACTACACCAACATACTGATAACTGAAACTACACCATCATACTGTAATATTTTCAGATCTACAAATACTCACCAATTCTCACTCCTCCAGGAGAAGTGGAACCATAAATGGGGCATTTGTTTAGAGTGATGTGACATGCCTCGCAGACCTTCTCATAATTTCTGTCTGCATTAGATAACATAATTGGTTAGAGAGCATGATCACGCCAACATAAGACAAAGGAAAATCTTTAACAGAAATCAAGAAGTAATACACCCAAAGAATGACATAACCACAAAAGCAGATAGATTAGAACATTACTAATCATTGATCAAAACAGCCAACTAATTTTAACATACATATGCCAAAACTTGCAGATTGAGGAGTTACCATTTAAGCCCAGTGCAGTTAGATCCCAAAGCAACAGATGATTGTCGGTTCCATCGGTCACTAATCTGCATTTTCTTTTCAGCAAAGCAGATGCTAATGCCTGTGCATTTTTCTTCACCTGCTGCATGTAAGCCTTGTACTCTGGAGTTGCAACTTGTTTCAGAGCCACGGCAAGAGCGGCGATGTGGTTATTGTGAGGACCTCCCTGTAGCGATGGGTACAAAGCAAAGTTAATCTTCTCCTCAAAATCATAATTACCACCATCATCTCCATGAGCATGGCCTGGCTTCCTTGGTTTCGCCCCTCTTCTGTAAAAGACGATACCTCCCCTGGGACCGCGAAGGCTTTTGTGGGTTGTTGAGGTAACAATATCACAGTAATCAAATGGACTAGCTACTACCTGTAAATAACAACTGTTAATAAACATAAACTGATAAAAGCACATCCACACATAGTATGTAAAATCAAAGTCTTTTATTAAGAGCCAAACAAATATAAAGAACAGCATATTCAACAAACATGCACTTTTAAAATTGATGGAGTTCCAAAATTGCAACATATTTCAAATTTGAATAACATAAGGCATTTCTTCAATAAACAATATTTTATACAAGAAATCCATGAATAGACTAAAATTAGAAACAAAAACAATAGACAATCAGCGGCATACTTCATAATCCACATCATATATTTGACTTCCATTCAACAAATTTAAAAAGTAAGCCAGTCCCATTCTCATCTTGCACTATGAAGGAAATCAAAGCAAACAGAAACAATGATCTTGACTTTCTAAATTAAGCATATCAACCATTGATGAGTAAATCAACAAGTGCAGATTATATGTGCAGTTATCATGTAGTTTTAGCTTATTAGATTTCAACCTTGATTTTCTTTGCAGATTACCTTTCTAATAGGCCATATCAGTAAAATTGAACAAGGCACAATATAAAAAATGATCATAGAGAAGAAGATAGATCACCTTAGCCGCCACAAGGCCACTAATATGAGCCATGTCACACATCAAAACAGCACCACATTTATCAGCAATCATCCTGAACCTCCCATAATCCCATTCTCTAGGGTAAGAACTCCCACCACAAATAAGTATCTTTGGCCTAAAGTCCATTGCTTTCTCCTCAAGCTTCTCATAATCAATATACCCAGTTAAGTGATTCACCTTGTAAGGCATTGTCTCGAAGAAAATCGAAGCAGCAGAAACCTTCTTCCCACTCATAGTGTAAAAGCCATGACTCAAGTGTCCCCCAGAAGCTGAATCCATTCCCATGATTCTATCTCCTGGATGCAAAAGACCCGTGTAAACCGCGAAATTCGCAGAACTGCAAGAATATGGCTGAACATTCACACCCCATTTGTTTGGATCAAGATCAAAAGCCACCAAAGCTCGCTCACAGCATAGAAACTCAAGCTGATCAATGTGTTGATTCCCAGTGTAGTACTTGTTTCCTGGCATTCCCTCAGAATACTTATTGGTCAAATGGCTTCCCAATGCTTCCATTACTGCCTTGCACACAAAATTCTCCGAAGCTATCAATTCGATTCCTTTGAACTGTCTCTTCTTCTCCTTCTCCATGATCTCGAAGATTTCGGGGTCTGCAATACCGAGTGGCTGGTTCCCCCATGACAGCACCGAAGCTCGGCGCGCATCCGAATCGGCGGCGAAACGCTTTGAAGGGAAGTACGATTCAGCACCCTCTATATGCCTCCTCTTCACCGGAAAAGAACGCCCCATGAAGTTAATCGTTTGGTGCTGCTTCCTCTCCCGTTCCTTCTGTTCCTGTGCTTCTTCTTCTTCGTCTATGATTCCTCCTTCTTCTTCTTCATCATCTTCTTCTTCTTCTTGATCACCTTCTTGTTCTTCTTCTGCTTCTTCTTCGTGTTTGAGTTCAACACGATCCTTGTAGTCTTCCTCGACAAGAAATTGCTGCCAGGGAACGGAGGGGTTAGGAATGGGGAAGGAGAAAGAGTTATCAGTGAGGGTAGCAGAGTGAGAAGAAACAGGGGATGAGATATGCGCGTTCAACCCGAGAGATAGACCCGGTTGAGCATCCATGGCGAGAGAAAAAGTTTCGATTTTTAAGGGAATTAGGTTTGTGGGTAGATTGTACTACAAGAACAATCGGAACAAGAGAGAAAACAGGGCATGGAAGAGAGAGAGTGAAAGCAGGGGAAGGATGATGAAGAGAAGATAATTGTTGTTGTTTGCATGGAAAATGGAAATGGTACTCGCAGTGAGGAATGCGGAGATTTTGAGGGGAAGATAAAAGAGAAGAAGAGAGGAAGGGGAATGAATGAATCTGGATGAGAAAGAGGGAGAAGGGAAGAGTGAGAGAGCTATGGAGATGGAAAACGGGGATGCATTAGCAATTTAGCATTAACAAGACGGAATTCAACTTAAACGGAAATATTCAAAACTCCAAACACTCCATCATTTTATTATTCTTTTTTTTTTTGAATAAATAATTATTTATTTGGTAAAAAAATATTATAATAACAATTTGGTTCCATGTGTAAGCTGAGCTGTATTTAGTATCCTTTAGTATAATTTTATTCGCACAATAAAATTAGCCACTAAATCAGCTATCAGTGTATAATACACATTGAAATATAAAATATTTATGTAATTTAATTTATTTTTAGTGTTATTTAATATCTCAATACGTATTATACTGTAATGATTGATTTGGTGGCTGATTATGGTGTACATCTAGCATAACTCTATTCTTTTTATATTAACTAATAAAAACATGCTTAATTGAGTAGTTATTGGTTAAAAAAATAAATATACTAAATATGTAATAATTTTTTTACATTATTACTATAAAAAAGAGTTATTTTCAAAAAAATTTTTATACCTAGCCTTTGTTTGTTCAGCAAAAATAAAGAGGAAATTGATGAAAGGAAAATAAATAAAAGAGAAATCGAAAAAGATGATGGGACAAAAAAAATTTCTCAACCATTATAAGAACAAATAGAAGAAAAATTAATTTTTCATTGTCCAAACAATTATAAAAAAGCATAATGTTATTTGAATGAGTGATTTTGGCCAATCAAATACAATCAAGTGATTTATTTCTCTGTTAAATAGAAGATGATTTCGTTGTCAAATATTTGACAACGAAATCATCTTCTATTTAGCATAAAAATAAATCAATTAGTTGCACTTGCTTGACTAAAATCGCTTATTCACGTAGAATTATTATATAAAAAAACTAAAATTTCACTCTACTTCTCTTATTTTCTTATTTTTTTTCAATTTACTTTTTTTCTATTTATTTCCTTTCAGCCAAAATACAATAAGGTATTCAAAATTTAATTAATAAAATAATTAGTAAATAAATAATAAAAAATTGGAAGGAAAGGGAAATATGCAGAGAATATGATGCGAGGAGAGGAAACTTGTAGTTGCAGGGGAGTTTTTGAAGACTTTGAATGTGGACGGAATAACGTCTAGGTACACAGCTTGCCATCCTGTTAGTTTATGTGGGTCAATAATCTCCATATTTTCTTGTCTTTGTTTTGTCTTTACTCTTTAGAGAAAATTTTTACTAGAAGTGGTTCAAGTAAACCAATATTTGGGTAGTCACCCAAAAAAAAAACCCTCCAATATTTGAGTTTTTGACGTTTAAAGAATAATGATAAAATAAAACAAAAATGCTACACAACCAAGCCAACCAAGCCCAACTGACACACGCGCACCTTTTTTCAAAAGGAGATGAGAGTTTCTCTCAGCTTGAAAAGCGCGCCTCCTTCTCCAACACGGTACATTATGTATGTCAAAATTACACTTTTGGGATTGTTATTAAGCTGAGTATTTTTAAAGCAAAAATGGAGAACGTTTCCAGGAGAGAGGATGCAGCAGACGAAATTACACAGGTTTTTGTATCATTTATAAATCATGTTAAAATGTTTGTGCATTTAAGAATCATGTGAAATGTTTTGTTTAATCAATCATTGTTTGAATAATCTTTAATAAACGTGTATTATATACGATGATGATATTTGATAGAGAGAATGTTTCACAAGAATGTTTAATCAATCATTCTTAAAATCCGCTTCGATTTGAATAAGAAATCCGTTTACAATAGAAATATGTGTTTTTTTTTTGTTTCTATACGAGAGAATCCGCTTCATGTGTAAGAAGAAATCCGCTTCTGGTGTCTCATGTATCCAAGTGTTACTGCAGTACTCATGTGAGGTTGAAGAGGAATTCGTCCCAAAGGTTGGAATGTGGTTTGAAAGCGTAGAGGAAGCTGGAAACTTTTATAAGGAGTATGCGAAGCGTGCATGTTTCTCCACAAAGATAAGGAACTCAAATAGATGTAAGGAGACGAAAGAAATAAAGAACCAACTAATTACTTGCAATAGAAAAGATGAATCCGATTTGTGGGGCAAATTGTTCAGCACGAATTTATGTTCACGTAGACAAGAAGACTCGAAAATGGTGTATTTCAAAAGTTGTTCTAAACCATTCACATCCATGCTGTCCAGATAAAGCTCAGATGTTACCACAACACAGGGGCCTTAGCTTGGATGTTCGTAGGACAATTGAGAATAATGATTTGGCAAGCATTCAGCCTCGCCAAACATTTCAGTCGTTTTATGAAAGCTGCAGGTGGTCATAATGAGTTGGGCTTCATTGAGAAGGATGTGAGGAATTTCTTCACTGGGGAAGTTCGGAATGTGGCCGAAGAAGATGCAAAGCAGTTTGAAATTATTTCAAGAGAATGAAGGAAAAGAACGAGGACTTTTTTTTATGAGATTGTGCTTGATGGTGATAAGAGAATAAAGAATGCGTTTTGGGATGACGCACGGAGCAGGGCTTCGTATGAATACTTTGGTGATGTTGTGTCATTTGACACAACTTATAACAAAAACAGGTTTTAAAATCCGCTTCATATACATTTTTGAATTCGTTTTGGGTTTGAAATCCGCTTCGGCAAATTTTTTTGTTACTTGGTGGTCTCAATTTTCACAGGTATGATTTGCCATTTGCATCTTTCGTTGGTGTTAACCATCATGGGCATTCAATTCTTCTTGTTGTGCGTTGTTAAAGAACAAGGACACTGATTCTTTCAAATGGTTGTTTGATTGTTGGCTTCGTTGCATGTGGAGTAAGCCACCAAGAGGGATTATTACTGATCAATGTCCATCAATGCCAAATGCAATTTCTGAGTGTATGCCAACAGTCATTCATAGATGGTGCATTTGGCACATCATGAAAAAGGTTCCTCAAAAACTAAATGGGTTAAAGAGACATAATGAGATCAAACATGAAATGAGTCAGATTGTATGGTCATCGCACTCAAAAGAGGTGTTTGAAGAAAGATTGGTCTCATTTATTAGCAAGCATGGGCTGGGTGCAAATAAATGGCTTTCAGGTAAATTAGTATTTTCGCTTCTAACGGGACATAAAATCCGTTGCGGATAGTTGTTTTGTCCTAATTTGTATGTTTTTTTTTTCTTGGATTACCAGATCTTTATGGAGATCGCGATATGTGGGTTCCTGTGTACCTTGATAACCACTTTTGGGCTGGGATGAGAAGTACACAAAGGAGCGAGAGCATGCACGCTTTTTTTTAACAATTTCATTACCCGGAGGAGTACCTTGATCCAGCTTGCTAAGCAATTTTATAACTGCCTAGGTAGAAAAGAACAAAAAGAGAGGGAAGCGGTTGCTGGAGATTTTTATTCAAACGTTCCTTGTGCAACCAATTCAGCCATCGAATCTCAATTTGAGAGAGTTTACACGAATGCTAAATTCAGGGAAGTTCAAACACAATTCAGAGCAAAGGCAAATTGTTTGGCAACATCTAAGGAGCGTGAGCCAGGTTTTGTTGTTTACGAGGTGTTAGAAGAGGTCGGAGCAACAGGAAGAACACCTTTAAAGTTACATATAACTCTTCCTCACTTGAAGTTAAATGTGAGTGTTTACTATTTGAATCTAGGGGTATAGTATGTCGTCATTCTTTGTTGGTGCTGAGCTATGAGAGGGTTGAAAGCATTCCAGAATGCTATATATTAGATCGATGGTGTAAAAACATAAAGAGGAGGCATTCGACTATAAAAAGCAGCTATGATGAGCCAACATTGGAGCCAAGGAATCTAAATTATGATG
>JASCZI010211454.1:289817-303000 GCA_036250425.1 Stylosanthes scabra | reverse complement strand
TTCATCCTCCTCACTCAGCCCCTTAGTTGTTACCTTATCTGGGTAAGTGGTCCCTACGAAATAAACAAATAAATAAACGGATTAAATTGAATAAAAAATATAAAGTCAAAAACCGAAGCGGATATTGAAGTTGATATTGAAGAAGAAAAAAAAAGAAGCGGATTTTGGTTACAAAACCAAAAGCGGATACATGAAGCGGTTATTTTAATGATTTTGGTTCAATAAACAAATAATTATAGCACGAAGTGGATGTGGTTAGAATATCAAAAGTGGATATTTTTAAATGAATTTGCGAGGGATGCAGGTTTTTATACCTGTGTACTTAAGGCCAAATGACTTCCTTATCTTCTCGGTGGTTATCTCAACCTCCCCTGCAACAGCGTGGTTGGTGTTGTCAATTGTGTTGAAACGCTTGAAAAGCTGCATCAATACTTTGTGCTTGAGGTAGTAGTTGGGAAGATATTTTAGCGACCCGAAGCCCAGTTCTTCAACTATGGCCCTTTTTTGTGGATCATCTTTGATGCACTTCTCGAATATTACGTTGACGGACAAAGGGACGCACTTAAAGGCATGACCTTGCTGCAACAATAGAATTACGAAGTGGATTTTAATATTTAAGCGAAGTGAAATTTAGAACAAATAAAAAGGATGATTTAAACCAAAGGAAAGATCCTTACATCCTTCTTTTGAGGGCTTTCCTTAGGTTGAGCGGCCTTTCCTTTTTTTGAGGACTTTCCGTTTCCCTTAACCATGATTGCTGCAAAAAGAAGGAACACAAGTTAATTAAGGAACCCTAAAAAATAACAAAAAAAAATTAAAGAAAAACAAACCGTAGCGGATTTAAACCAGTACGTTAAGCGGATATGTGTTAAAGAAGTACGATTAACTAACACTACAAAAATAGGGGGATCATGAACAAGTCGAAGCGGATTTAAAGTGGAACACGAAACGGAAAATGTTTGTGCATTTTCAGTTTATTATGAACAACATGAAGAATAAACCCTAAAACACGAACAACATAAGCCTTCTTTACACAAAAACACATTTTTAGTGAAAATCCTAAATTACGAAGAGAGAAAGGTTATTGTGCACAGACGAAATACGAATCGGATGTAAACCCTAACCCGAAGCGGATTCAAAAGTTAGAGAGTCTCATACATTTGTTAAAAGTTAAACCCAGAATACGGAAACAGACAAAGGGTATTGTAGAATGATAAAATACACATTAAATCAAAGGAAAAACTACGAACACTAACTTGTTGTTGCTTTGTGTGGTTTTCCTCGAAAATGGAGTGGTGGGTATGCTGATTCTGCTTCTTCTTCACTTGGTTGTGAGGGTGGTGATCGTCGTATTCGAACTTTCTTTTTGTTGATCGTCGCGGTGGATTTTTTTGAACAGTGGAGTTGCTCTCTCTTTTTTTTTTGAAAGAATGTGAATAGTAAACGATGAAGTGAATAGTAAATGGGAAGAGAAAGAAGTGGTAGCGGAGTCGTTTCCTTTTTTGCATCGTTTCGTGTGACGCGACTTTTTAAATTTGGGAGGTTATCTCCGTGCGACTGCGAATCCGTTTCTGCGTGCGACTCACGTGCGATTGGGTGAAATTCCTGCGTGCGACCGACGCGCTTTGTGAGAGTGGTGTAAAACAACTTGATTGTTACTTGGTTGTATATATATGTGTGTACAGTGTTATTGAAAATAAAATAGATGTTAATCAACTTAGTTGCTTAAGTGATTAGCTACTAAGCACACTTGTTCCTGCTTTGTGTATACATCTCTAAAAAAATTTATAAATTTACTAATAGACATACTTCGATTTAGAGTAAAAATATTTATATATATACTAAAAATAAGTATTTTATATTTTAACCTATATTCTATATTAGCAGCTAATTTGATAATTTAGCTAATTGAATTTTAGTATGTATGTAGTATAAAATAAATATCCAAATTGATTTTTAAAAAAAATTAAATCAAACTTTCACCATATTTTTTATTTACTAGAGGTTCTCAACAATTACTTTTGTCATACAAATTAGTCCCTGTATTATTTTTAATATATACATTGGATAACCTAATAAAAAATATTATTATAAGACAAAGTAATCCTCTTTTAAAATAATGAAAAACCTAATATTTTTTATACAAATAATTTTAGAGAATAAAAATTTGTAAAAAAAATAAAATGTTCTATTTAAAATTTGTTAAAGACTAATTTAAGGGGAGATATATTCCTTCTATTTATTTCCTTTCAACCGCGGGGAACATCCAACTTATCCAATTCAGATGTTGTCCAAATTTGCAACTTTTTTCCTAATAGATAGTTTATAACTTATTTTTAGTATATGCATGACAATTGTTATTTTTCATATAATAATAATAATAATAATAATAATAATAATAATAATAATAATTAATATTATTAATAAAAAGATAGACAACTATGACAAATGGAATCCTAGTTGCTGTCGTTTTCCACAATTTCGTTTTAGATTTCATCGTTGCCCACCTTTAGTTTTCCTGGACAAACTTGGCTTTCCATTATTCTCTCCAAAGTGGATCACATTCATTTTCAATGCATCCAATTCCTTTGAGTGTATTTGGGGAAGACCTTTCACAATCCAAACCAATTAAATCAAATTCAGAACCGTTCATCTAACCCAATTATACAAATGTCTCCAAGCTCAATTAGAATTTACCCATTTGAATTGCATTTTCATTTTTATTGTTTTTTATTTTCAGAATTTTGCAGAGAGAAAAATATATAATTTTATTAATTTTTACTATTTTCTTGTTTTCCATTGTAAAATCCTGAGATAAAAAAACACTAAAAATAAAAACATAAAATTAAAGAGCAAACCAGATGCATCTATGCTCCTAGTACTTATAAATCATCCACCAAAAAATGTTGAATATTTCCTTTCCAAAGTAAATACAAGTAACATGCTGACACCATAAGAACCTTCCCTTGTAGATTTAGTTGGCAGCAGGCAACAATTCTCATAATCTTTTAAATGTTCAGACAGAGTGTACAACAAACTTGACCCCACAAGAAACTGCTGCAAGAAGAACCATTTCTAGCTCTAGGTAAAAAATTCAAAATAGATTTCACAAGAGCACCATTTTTTCCCTACTCAAATGAATTCCTTTTCCCATTATGAAACAAAAATTGCAGAGCAGTAGGACACATGTTAAAAACTTGGGAAGTCCATAGGTTTACACTCACCTGGGGCCAAATTTCCCAAAAGCTGAACATTTAGATGCATTTTGAATTGAACATTGACAAGATAATCAGTAATGAGCAAGGGGGGAACCTCTTCAAGAGGCTATCTTTCATCTACTCCAGCAGCTGCTGACGGCTGCTCCATGGATTTGTTGGAAGCTACCGTCGATTTGTTATTTCCAGGACCTGAGGAAACCTTGACAAGTGCTGGTCTTAGAACCCGGTCTCTTAGCAAGAAACCCCGTCGGGTTTCTTTGATTATAACCCCTTCCTTGAACTCTTGGGACTCCTCGCGTCCAACAGCTTCATGTAGCTACAACAAAAGAAAACCAAAAACAAATGAACCAACAGCTTCATCTGCTTTTTCCATCAGACATGCCTTTTTATGGGCAGAAAAATTCTACAGGTAGTTTCAATTTCAAGCATGATTCATGGTGGAGGACCCCCTTTAAGTTAAGATGGGCAAACCTAGCAGCATTGTGGTGATGAGAATAAGAAAAGAAGAATTACATTTGACATAAGAAAATGAAGCCATGAAGAATATTTAAACTTGTAATTAGAAACTTTTGTTTGAGACCACAATTTAGAAACAACAGACTGAATTCAAAATATTGAAGAGTCCTTGTTATTTAAGGAATAAGACTGCATGCTTTTCATTATTGGATATTCAAACTAAAAGTGATTTCCACTAAGATGCCAAACAAGAATAACCCACATGCACATCACCAGTAAAAGAAATCTCCACAAACCACTGATTTCATTCTTCCAAAACTATTTCTCTTCAAACTCTAGATATGCAGAAACACAAAACACACATCATCTCGTTCAGCTTTTTCCAATTCCAATTTTTCATTTTTAAAAGATATTTCCAGCAAGATAAACTGTGTTATGTCACTTATGTGTACCAGAATAAATCTACAATCACAAGGAAGTAATAGATGACATAGAGTCTCTGAAAAGCAACTTAGGTACCAAAAGCTAAATCCTAATGAGTAAACTAGTAAAGCACTGCTCCATTGTTTGACACCAGGAAGAGGAAGTAGACATTTCAAATATTAACTTGACCTATATCTCCTTAAAATACACAACCAATGAACATATTATACAATAACAGGGAACCAAAGATTATACTCATTAAATTCATGGCATCTCTTCCTTTTTCTGGTGTTTGGGAAAGTGAATGTCCAATATATCACATTGAAAATGAAATGGATCCTATATTGGTAAGAAATTGTTCCAGATGGCAATCAGATGTAAAAAGGAAGATGTTTCTTATACAAGACTAACATACCAGTTTTCACTTTCAAATTTCACTTACCATTGGATTAAATGGTTTGCCAACTGTTGGTACCACAGAAACATTTTGGCTCCTCATAACTTCTACGAATTGCTTGTAAATACCTTGATAGCTTGCATCAATCTTTTTCTCTTTCTCTGTTTCCGCTTTATTTTGTTGTTTGGTTCTCTCAAAATTGTCCACCATCAACAGAAGTTTTTCAATGACTTCTTCTTGGGCATCCGACTCGATGCCTAGTTTTTCTTTTTCATATTTTTTCCTAAAATTATCAAAATCTGCTTGTAGCCGAAGACATTTCTCCTTAGAAGCAACTTTTTCTGCTGATAGAGTTGATAATTTTTTAATCAGTTCAGTTTTTTTAGTTTCAATCGACTTTATTCTCACCTCAATCCAAGATATAGCTTTTTCATCTCCGTTGAGAATGGCTTCCTTGTATGCCTCAATGAGGGCTGCCAAACTCGGTAAAGATTTTGCATCTCCATCATCTTCTGTCACTCTTCTATCATTCAGACTGTCCTCCGTTTCATCATTTATCTACGGGAGATACGACAGAGGGGTTTAGCTAAGGATATAAAGCAGGACAGATCAGTTGAGCTTAAAATAAACAGATATAATGAGAATTTCGAGATACGCGGAATAACAGAGTGAAAATGAAGGGCATAAATGAACAAAGGAAATGAATATGTATAGTTTAGTAGATATCACCATAACAGAGCCACAAGAAGGTATAAAAGGGAAAGACATAAATTCTGGGATCCAATACAGCATTACTAGTTTACTAGTATATGAACATTTACCAAGGGGCAGGGTCACTTAGTTTTATCATGGAGTTAGGGAGTTTTATCCCAATAGTTCATTCAAACTGATCTACACTTATTGAAGCCTTACAACACCTGTAATTGCAAGTTTATAAGAAGAATATGAAGGAATTCTAACAAATTTTCCCCCAAACTCTGAAGCCACTTAGCTATTCATCACAGCATCATCAACATTGTTCATTACATTCTATCAGAATTTAAATAAAAAAGTAAATGAACAAAGCCAGGCTCATAAGAAGTTGGTCCCTAGTGAAAAATTACAATTTACAACCCCGTGAATCCAAAAGGAACGCACAAACAATAAACAAAATAACACTACTCAATTTTGTAGCTAATTGTTCATCACCACAATCTGCAATTCAGAACTTTCTGCTATCAATCTAATTATTACACATCATCCCGGAGAATAAAAAGAAAGATTATATCTTTAATTAATCATAACAAGTGCAAAAACTATAAGATGAAAACAATTAGGGAAAAAGAAGCATACAGTTGGAAGGGAATCTGGAGACGCGAGATGAGATTTGAAGAGTGAAGTTCGAGTTGGATGAAGAAGGGAAAGGTTGGTGGTTGGAGTGAAGTAGTTAGGGCGGGGAAGGTGGTGAGAATAAGATAGGGTTATAGTTTTAGGGAAGGGAATTGAAGAGAAGGAAGTAGAACATGGAGAAGAAACTAACATAGATTGGTTACACAGAAAAGAAGCCATTTTGTGTTGCCAGAGAAAAAGTGTTTGTGTGGGTGAGAAATAGATTATTGTGTTGTGGGCTTGTGGCTCTTCTACACATCACTGGACGGGGGAGAAAATGTTTAAGAAATGCAGGAAATGTTGGGGGTTGAGTTTTTTTTTTTTTAAACAAAAATATTATGTGCAAAAAAATTTTTTTTTTAAAAGTCATGGAATATAAGAATTTTTTATTTATTTAAATAAAAAACTTCCAAAATTATAAATATACATGCACTAAAAAATTTATAAAAATGCCATGTGATTATTTATCTTATCTTCAGAGGCAATATATATGATTGGCACCGACATTAAAATATACGTAAAATTTATTTTTTTAACTTCTTTAGCGCGTTTATATTTATAATTTTAAAATTTTATTTATTTAAATAAATAAAAATTTCTGAAATACAATTGTTATTATTTTTTTCAGATTTTTTTATAAGTTCAATTTGAGTTAAAATGGTTTTATTATTAAAGATAAATATGCCATTCAATAATAAAAGAAGGAAAACAAGTGATTTTTAATTTATTATAATGATTAATTAAATCTACTATACTATTGGTAAATAAGAATTTTTTTTATCAACGGTAAATAAGAATTTTAATATCTTGTTTTAGACATTTTGAGACATTTGAGAGAGGATCTTTTAACTTTGTTAATACATCTGAGATGAATGCTTCACACTGCTATAACTAAATTTAACAAATTATGATATCCACGGTCTTTTTTACCTTAACAATGTTTCTGTATAATCTGTCACTCTCCCTTTCTCTTCTGTATATTGGAATTGTGACGAATAAGTATGTAGAAAAAGTAATGTTACGACCAATAAGATTATTGCTTCTTTAGAAGCTAGAACTAAGATTGATTACCTCTATCAAAAGGAATTAACCATACTGTACTGTGAATTATACGCATACAAGCACACGAGAAATGTAACATATACAGAAAATTGTCCTTAGCAAAATCTTTCACACGTTGAGTATTTATTTGACCTATTCACATAACCCATAACCTAACACCGAGCAGTTAGTTCTGTTGTTCCAACTTCGAGCAAAACAGAAATAAAACTACACATTTAAGGTCACTGAGGTAAAAGCATCCAGCCTGTGTTAGTTACCTGCATAAAACGACGACAGCAAAAAGATTAAGCCATAATAACTCACTAAACATATAAGAACAATCATAGAAAACATACATGGAATGACCTTATATATAAGCACCACCCAATGAGCTTGCATATAAATTTGTGAGTTACATTCTGGCTAAGAGCTGCTGTTCTTTAATTTTATATATTGATTCATTTCTAAGTTAAATTTCAGTTCACTCTTCATATATAAGCATACCTGTACAGCTTGTTACTCTACATACATGTATGTTGTGCATAGACATCACTTGTCATCAATGGCTCTACTATGGTCATCTCTTGCGCCACTTTCAGCAGGTTGTTCTAACTGAATAGTAGAACCAAATAGCCAAAATGAACGTTTATGAGTGAACCAGGTTGGTGGAGTAGCAGGGAAATCATGGCTGGCTCCGTCCTGCATGCCAGCATGAGAAGTTTTAGCATAATAACTCAGTAATGCTTCTTTCGACAATCCCTTTGCTGAATCTGGAATAGGGAATGCTTCTTCCTCTCCATCAGTAGTTCCAAACTTCTTTGTAGGGGGACCTAGTGCAGGTGCGTCAGAAAGAAGCTCCATCACCTGCCATGGACTGACGGAATAATTTTCATTCTTCAACATTTCATCAAGAGGATCAACCCGTGTGATCTATGATGACGATAAAAAGTACCAAAATCAGCACCATTCATTTGATGTATATAACATAAAAACCATCACTGTAGCTTCCTTCTTGGAAAACATTTCAGTTACAAAATCCAACAGAAACTCGCACGTTATTCTGCCATTTTCAATAGGATGCACCTTTATTACATCATAACAACTAGACTTGAAAAACAAAATCCTATTTCACTAAGTTCTTTTAGCCCTCCAAAACTCTTATGTATTAAACCACCAGGCCAAGAAGATCAGAAGAACATATAGACATCAAAATGTGGAAATACAAGAGGTATAATTGTATAAAAATACTACATACATATTTTTCAAATTCATTTTGCTAGCACATAACACACCATAACAGACCAAGAAGAAACCCTTGTTTCTTTTTCTCTCACATAAAATAGACCAAAAAAGTCTTTCTTGAAAATAGCCAAGAAAGACGGAAAGAAAACCATTATTATTATTTATACCTGAAGCATGTGCCAAGGAGAACCGCTCCACGGTTGATCAGCAGCGGGAATAGAAGCACCAGAAACAGTTCCCTGAAACCAAATCACCTGAGAAGACTCGAAGGTCGCTCTCATCTTCACTATTACTTTCATCCCAACACGCCAAAGAATACCAATCACTTTCGCCTCCACATCCTCAGCCTTCACCACAAACTCCCCCCACCCCACGCTCGGATAGCAATCAACTTCGAACGGCTTCTTCTGAGCCGCCAGCTCCATCGCCTCCTCCACCGACGCCGAACTCACCCTCCCCTTCCCATTCCTTGCAAACCCCTTCGACATCACCACCTCTTCTTTTTTTCTTTTTCCTCTCGTCCGGTGACATATTACGGCGGAGCCCGACGAACACCTTCCCATCGGAGTCCTTCATGAAGATCAGAGTATCGTAGTCGATAAGCATCTTGCTGTCGGCGAATTTCTTCCAGCCAGCAGTCAAGAGGTGCCGCTTCGTGTTCACTGTGCAGGTATGGCGGAACTCCCAAGCGGTGCCGTGGAGGTCGGTCATGATAAACTTATGCGGCGGCATTTCGTGAGGCGGGAAAATCAAATCCGCGCAGGACTTCGGCACAAATAACCCTCCTCTGTTGTCGGACTGCGTGAGAACCTTGCCGTACGACTCAACCTTTTCATCGTCGCCGTTGCCGTTTCCACCGCTGTCTTCGGCGGCGTCGGCAATAGGAAGAAAATCTTGAGTTGATCCAGTGACAGGATGGAGAAGAATCTTGAGAAAGACCTCGTCGGTGTTAGGATCGGCCAAGAAGTTGACGGCGGAGACACGGCAAAGGATGAACGGCGTGGAGTGAACTAGAGGTGAAAGGTTTAGTGGTTTGGATGCAGCTTGGTCGATGTGTCCTTGTGGAAAGTAGTAAACCCTAGAGTTCACCACTGGTGGCTCCTGCGCCGAGATTCCAGCACATGCGCGCCAGAATTTGGGTGGAATAGCGGTTGGCCTCGGCGGCGATGCTGAGGTGGAGGGAGCACCGCGGGACATGGCTGAAGCGTGAAAGTTAGTTACAAAAGAAGGGAGTGGTGAGCGAAGCAAAGGAGGCTTTTAGTAAAAAGCTGCAAGTGCAAGAAACAGTGAGAGGAGAGAGAAATATAGCGCGGGAAATGCTTGCTCTTTATCTCTCTACAGTTTGTTATGCATGCTTTGCTTATTGTGTGTGACTGTGAGTGTGTCCCATTCAATTCAAGTTTCAAAAATTTAATTATATTCCATTATTATTACGCATTTAGTTGAACTACATGCTTTGCCTTCCCCTAATTAAGTTTTATTTTTATTTTTCAATGCTGTTTAAAAATGGATATATACGGTTATGCAAGGAGTGGAGTATCAATATCAATACCAAATAATAATAGCATGGGATGGGATGTTATGATAGTGGAAGAAAGGAGTTATACTCCGTTTTGATCTATGAAATTCATGAGTTGCAATAAAATAATTTTTGAGATTTCAATTACACTATTTTAATTTTAAAATTGAAAAAACTGCACTAAATTAGTCTATGACTTTTCTTTTGGTCTAATTTTTGACAATTTGGTGAGTAATGTGATAATTATGTTGCATATTGAATAACAAGAAATGACGTTTCACTTATGACGTTAAATTATCATTAAAAGCGATATATTCTACTATTTAACGTCTCAATAACCCTTCAATTTATGTTTCTTAGATATTAAATAACATCATTTTAATGACTATTTAATATCATAACTGAATAAATGCCTTTGCATGTTGTCTCATATGAACGGCAGCTGCTATTTTATTCACATAATTAGTTAGAATTAGATGAAAATGAGATTAGGGACCAATTTGGTGCAATTTTTTTAATCTTGAGGATCAAAATAGTGCAATTGAAATCTTAGGGACTATTTTGGTACAACTCGTAAATCTCAGAGATTAAAATAGGGATTAACTCAGGAAGAAAAAAATAGTGTAGGTTTATGTATGGTTGCATGACAAAAAGCCCTCACTTAGGATGGGTTTGGTAAAGCTTTTCGGTTAAGTGCTCCTGCTCTAAAAAAGCAGGAGCCATCTTTTTTCGTTTGGTAACTCAAAAAGCCAAGGAGCTTTTGCTCCCAGCTTTTGAGAGCCGGTGGTGCTTTTGAGAGCCCTCAAGAGTAGCTTTTTAAAGCTGGCTCTGACTCCTCAAAAAACAAAATGACAAATTAATCTTATATTTTAATAAAAAACCAATTTTATCCTCAATTAATTATATTTAATTTACATTAATACATCACATATTAACATAAAGGTCATCGTAGTAATTTACTACTTTGAGAGCAACTATCAAATAGATTTACCAAACGCGATATGTGTGGCTTCTGCTTATTGAGAGCAATTTTGAGTTATTTTACCAAACGGTTATAAAGTGACTCTCTGTCAGATGCTTTTTGAGAGCACAAAGAGTCCAGCCACTTTTTGATAACCACATCATTACCGAACCGAGCCTTATTCACTTAAGTAGTCCTCAACTCCGACGGACCTTAGATCTATCTTAATCAAGTCTAATATTATTTGATCAGTCCTATTTTATCAAATAAATAATTCTATTTGCATATCAAAATTAGCCATTAGTGTATAATAAGTATTGAAATATAAAATATATGTGTACACTATTGACTAATTGGGTGGCTGATTTTGGTGTACACCTAGCATAATCTATGATAAATGGATAAGATTCATGCTTTTATAAAAAAAATTTTAATTTAAAGATGTATGATTTAGATTCTTTGTAAAGTTTATAAAATCTAATAAATCGGTCTATTTATATATATTACATTATAATAATTATTTTATTATTTAAAAAATATTTTTAAAAATTTTAAATAAATTTAAAAGATATAATTTGTCAATAAAATTATTTTTTATCTTCTAATATATAAAAATCATAATATAAGTTTTTTATGTTGTAAAATTTTATTTATTTATAGTTATAAATTTTATTTTTGTTTAATTTTTTAATTTATTTTTAGTAAACTTTTAACTAAACAAACTTCAGATTAGATAAAGTCAAGCAAAATATAAAATTTTTAATAAATAATAAGACAATAAGCCAAAGTCAAGCAAAATATAAAATTTTTAACAAATAATAAGACAATAAGTCAAGTATAAACTCAATACATATATAAGATGGAGTCTGTTTAGAATGAGGTTCGACCTATTTATATGCCTATCTACTCCTTTGGCGGGCATAGACGACGAAAGAATATATATCTGATTCAGTTGCAATGGTATTCGTTTTACATTTTTTTATTTTTTATTGATACAAGTACAAGTGTACAACTTCAATTATATCATTTTTAGAATTAGAAATACAAGGGTAGTTTATTTGGTAAGAGAAATTATACGGAGCAAACAAAGAAATAAGCCAATTGGGAGCCAACAGCGAGCGTAGAGGTTGACGTGTTTCTTCTTAACCAAATTAAAAAATAGAGCCAGCGACGTCGCCTTCGTTCCTTCTCTCCATCAATATTGATGTCGTCGTCTTCGTTCGTTCTTTCGCCATCAATGTTGGCGTCAAAGTTTCTTTTTTCTCATCCATGGCCGATGATGAATTCCTTTAAAAAGAAAAAAAATAAATGAAATTATCATCCAAAATAATATACTATTATCATCAGGTTTCGCTGAACTTATCATCCGAAACAAAAAATAATAACATTATCAATATTAGTATAATCTAAGAACCAATCAAAGTTAAGCTTAACCCAGAAAAGAAAAGTTCAAAAAACATGTTTCGTTGATAAAGATATTATAGTCTCCCTACTTATTCATTTACATGGAGGTTATCATCGCAAACGATATGAAGTTATCACCCCATTTTTCACTGAGTTGTCATTCAAAATCCCAAATTAAATTATAATTATATCAAGACCAAGAGAACAAAACCAAGAAATTAACATAGTGACCAATAATCAGGAATCAACAAATTAACAATGAAATTTAGAACCTAATCGGTGTTTGACGCTGTCGGTTATGAATATTTTATCACTGCGATGAGGGAAGAGAACTACGTTGAAACACATCACCACTTTTTGGGAGGAAATCACATCGAAGAAGAAGAGTAAAGTTATGAGAAGCGATGTTGGGAGTAGCATTTTGTGAGTGAGATTTGGGGAATTGAGGAGAGTAGCAGGTGAGATTTGGAGAATTGAGGAGAGAGAGAAGAGAACGGTAGCATGTAATGGTTGTGAGAATGAGTAAATGGAATATTAAAAGTGGTGCTTCTTCATTTACTTTTCTTTGTTTCCATTATCTTTTCATTAAAAGTGATGAGTCTTCCAAGACTTTGATTTTTGTTGACCGTGAAATGAAGTTTTGAAAATAAAAAAGAATTTGGATTGGATCAAAACTAATTTTGGATGTGGATTAATTGCTTTAGTTGTGGGCTGATTGTTTTTTTTTTGGCCGTTATGATTTATTGGCTCCCAATTAGCTCTATATTATGGGCTTTCTAGCATCACTCATTTGGTAAACAAAACAAAGAAAAAATATAAATATAAAATTTTATAGAATATTATTTTTTTTTAAATAAAGACAAGACAAAACAAAAATAGAGTCATTGTTTATTCCGTTTATGTTTCATGTCTCAATAATTTTTATTGATATATTTACTGATTAAAAGAATACAACTTAAGTGTATGTATTTGAGCCGTTAAATTAGGTATGTACTCCCATAAGTGAGAGTGTGCAGAATGAGAGATAAATAATATGGATCTCATTAATTTTTCATTTTATTTATTTATTTATTTATTTTTTGATAGAAATACATAACTCTGTATAACTCTGTATGTTATATACACGTGTAATGTGTATGTAAATACTATCTTTA
>JASCZI010211454.1:217900-285107 GCA_036250425.1 Stylosanthes scabra | reverse complement strand
AGCTAGAGCAAAAATTTAAGGGGGCCAAAAAATAATTTTACAATAAAAAATGGCTAAAATGACAAGGGGGGGGGGGGTTTTATTGGTTGGGGGGCCACTGCCCCCTTAGCCTTAATGAGGCTTCGTCCATGCTAATAATTGTATCTTTCAGGGACTAATATGATTAATAAAATCTTTCAGAGACTAATTTAAATAACACGATATCTTTCGGGACCAATTTCATTATTAACTCCTTCAAATAAATTCTAGTATACTGCTGCTATTCCCTCCAAGATCAACAGGGTAGCAGCATCTCTCGTGTTAGTTACCTGCGTAAAAATGAAGAAAAAAAATGAATGCCAATAATAGAAGTAGAGAACATATGCATGGAATTCCATTATAGCAAAGAGCAACAAAAAAGCTAACCGAACTACACAATGGATAAAGGTGAAAATATTAATTCTTTATGAATGGAAACTAATAACACGCACTACAAGTATCTACATGAGCTTAGATAATCCATTTCTTCAGTACTTAATATATCAATTATTACGCATTAACAGCCGTTTTTTAATATTTAATTCATTCTTAAGATAAATTTTATTTCACTAATCAGATATAGCCATATAGGCATACCTGTACAGCTAGGTACTCTTCAATAAAGAGAAATTACGCCAACAAATGTTCCCCTTTAGGCCTCTGATGAAGCTTATTGTGTTGCCAAAGAAAAAGAACCCTCTCTGTGTTTGTGTGTGGTGAGAAATAGATTATTGTGTTGTGGCTCTTCTACACATCACTGGGCGGGGGACGAAAATGTTTGAGAAATGCATGAAATGGTGGGGGTTGATTTTTTTTTTTTACAAAAATATCCTGTGAAAAAAAGAAATTGCTAAATTAGTCACATGGTTGTGTTTTTTAATTTTTATGTTTTTCTTTTTTCAGAATTTTTTTCTAAGTTTAATTTGAGTTTAACTAGTATAAAAAACTTTTTTTTATTAAAGATAATTATATACCATTCAAATTCAATAATAAAATAAATACAAGCAAATTATTATATTGATTAATTAAATCTACTATGTACTATTGGTAAATAAGATTTTTAAATATCCTTTTAGACACTTTTTTTTTGGACAACATCCTTTTAGACACTTTGAGAGAGGGAGATAGTAAACTGGACCTGGTGAAGTGCAGAGTCTTTTTTACCTTAACAATATTTATGTTATAGTTCCATTTATTTCTCTTCTGATATATACTGGAAGAGTAATGCTAGGGACCAACGTTAAGAGATTAATAGAGAGTTAATAAGTATAATTAGAAAAATAATGGGTGGTAAAAGAGAGAGAAAAGAAAAAAAAATATATTAACTCCTTATTGTCTCTTTAATATTGGCTCCCAAGACTTTCTCGAAATATTGACAAATAAGTACGTAGAAAAAATAATGTTGCGACAAAATTGAGATTGCTTGTTTAGAAGCTAGAACAGAGATTGATTGGCTCTATCAAAAGAGAATTAACTGTACCGTGAATTACACAAGGACATGAGAAATGTAACATATACAGAAAATTGCCCTTAGCAAAATCTTTCACGTTGAGTATTTAACCTATTCACATAACCTGACCTAACACGGCCCATGTTAGTTCTGTTGTTCCAACTTCGACCAAATCAGAAATAAAACTACACATTTAAGGACTAAGGTCAACGGGTTAAAAGCATCCAATCCAGCCTGTGTTAGTTACCTGCATAAAAGGCAGGAAAATATTAAGCCATAATAACTCACCAAACATATAAGAACAATCATAGAAACATCCATGGAATGACCTTATATATAAGCACCCCCCAATGAGCTTGCATATAAAGAGCTGTTCTTTTATATTGATTCATTTATAAGTTAAATTTCAGTTCACTCTTCATATATAAGCATATATACCTGTACAGCATGTTACTCTACATGTATGTTGTGCATAGACATCACTTGTTGTCATCTTTTGCACCACTTTCATCAGCAGGTTCTAACCGAATAGTACGGCCAAATAGCTGAAATGAACTACTATTGCCATCTCTTTCATCAGTAGGTTGTTCTGATTGAATAGTACAGCCAAATAGTTGAAATGAACGTTTACAAGTGCCAACGTTTGGCTCTGTCATCAACATAGTATTCAACCTTGGTACTACTATGCTATTCCCACAGGAATTACCCATAGACATTGGAGAGTTGTTGCTTGGAAAAATTGGACAAGTTGGAGTAGCAGAGACATCATGGTTGGCTCCCTCCTGCATGCCAGCAGGAGAAGTTTTAGCATAATAACTCAGTAATGCTTCTTTCAACAATCCCTTTGCTGAATCTGGAATAGGGAATGTTAGCCTAGAAAAGAAGGGTTCTTCCTCTCCATCAGTAGTTCTAAACTTCTTTGTAGGGGGAACTAGTGCAGCAGGAACTGAAGGTGCGTCAGAAAGAAGCTCCACCTGCCATGGACTGACGAAATTTGCAATCTTCATCAACATTTCAGAATCATTCCATTTGACCTATGATGACATCAAAAAAGATAAAAGGCACCAAAATCATCACTCTAGCTTCCTTCAATAATGGAAAATTAAAGATTTCAGTTAAAAATCCAATAGAGACTCGCACTGTCGCATATTATTATGTCATTTTCAATAGGATGCATCTTTATTACATCATATCTAGACTTAAAAAACAAAATCCAATTTCACTAAGTTCTTTTACCCCTCCAAACTTCTTATGTATTAAACCGTCAGGCCAAGAAGATCAGAAGAACATATAGAAAAAATGTGGAAATACAAGAGGTATAGTTGTATAAAAATGCTACATACATATTATCCGCTAACACCATAGACATAATCATATTTTTCAAGTTCATTTTGCTACCACATAACACACCATAACAGACCAAGAAGAAACCCTTGTTTCTTTTTCACTCACATAAAATAGACCAAAAAAGTCTTTCTTGAAAATTGCCAAGAAAGAAGGAAAGAAAAGAAGTGAAGGGCCCCATTATATATTATTTATACCTGAAGCATGCGCCAAGGAGAACCGCTCCACGGTTGATCATGAGCGGGAACAGAAACACCACAAACAATTCCTTGGAACCAAATCATCCGTGAAGAATCCAAGTTCTCTCTGGCCATCTTCACTATCATCCCAACACGCCAAACAATACCATTCACGTTCACCTCCACATCCTCCGCCTTCACCACGAACTCCCCCCACCCGACGTTCGGATAGTAAACAACTTCGAACGCCTTGTTCTGCGCCGCAAGCTCCATCGCCTCCGCCACCGACGCCGAACTCACCCTCCCCTTCCCGTTCCTCGCAAACCCCTCCTTCGGCAACTCTTCTTCTTCTTCCTTTTCCCCCTCGTCCGTCCCTAAAATCGCGTCTAACCAGTCTAAATCGGCGTCAGTGAGGCCATCGTCCGGCGACATGTTTCGGCGGAGCCCGACGAACATCCTCCCATCGGAATCCTTCATGAAGATCAAAGAATCCCCGGAGATAAGCATCTTGCTGTCGACGAACTTGCTCCAGCCTGAAGTGAAGAGGTGCCGCTTCGGCTTCCCGCGGTAGACGTGGCGGAACTCCCAAACGGCGCCGTGGAGGTCGGTTATGCGAAGCGTCTGCACCGGCAGATCGTCTTCAAAGTTCAGCGGCGGGAAGATCAAGTCCGCACAGGCCCTCGGCACCGAAAATCCTCCGCCATTGTTTGCATCGGACCGCGTGAGAATCTTGGCGTACGACTCAACCTTTTCATCGTCGCCATTGCCACTGCCGTTGCCGCCGCCTCCTTCGGCGGGCGGAGGAAAATCTTGAGCGGTAGAAGATCCAACAGCGACAGGATGGAGAAGAATCTTGAGAAAGACCTCGTCGGTGTTAGGGTCGGCGAAGAAGTTGACGGCGGAGACACGGCAAGGGATGACCGGCTTGGAGTAAACGAGAGGTGAAAGGTTTCGTGGTTTGGAGGCAGCTTGGTCGATGTGTCCTTGTGGAAAGTAGTAAACCCTAGAGTTCACCACTGGTGGATCCTGAGCCGAGATTCCAGCACATGGGCGCCAGAATTTGGCGGGAATAGGGGTTGGCTTCGACGGCGATGCTGAGGCCGATTGAGCACGGCGGGACATGGCTGAAGCGTGAAAGTTAGTTACAAAAGAAGGGATACGAAAACAAAAAGGCTGCTACCATTTTTTTTCTTGAGTAGTGAGTAGTGAGTGAAGCAAAGAGGCTTTTAAAACATGCAGTAGTAACAAGTAACAACCTGCAACTGCAAGAAACAGTGAGAGGAGAGAGAAATATTGCGCGGGATATGCTCTTTCTCTCTCTACAGTTTGTTCTCTCAGTTCGTTATGCATGCTTTGCTAATTTGCTTATTGTGTGTGAGTAGGGCTCCAAGTAGAAGGGCATATTAGAGCTGTTTAGGCTAGTCTCATGAAAATTGAGGTTCATTTATTAATAAATAATAATGGACTTTATTTTTTAAATTTAAGTTTGGCTAACTGAAAACTAGCGCTTATTTAATTTAAAATTAAAAAATAAAAAATACATAATTTTTGCTTATTTAATTTAAAAATAAAAAATAAAATTTTTTTATTGCATCAGAAACAACATTTTTTAAAATTTGGTACGAATAAAAGATCTTCATATGTTATTATATTATTCATATGTTATTATATTATCCCATTCTCGACCATGATGGATTTAATAGCTTATTTTAGATATTGTTACTCATGATAAATTAATATTGGTCTCATTTGATATCATTGAAATGTGATTTAAATTATTGAATTTGTCTATGAAAGATTTATCATTTCCATGGAAGTAGATCTCGAGTTATTTATTGAAAATAAAAAAATATAGGAATTCAAAAAGAAATTCTATATTTATTCGTAATTATTAATTGAATTTTGATGAATATCTAATGAAATTGAAACAAGAAAACTCTAAAAGAATAAAATGGTTAAAATTATTAAGAAAAGATAAAAACAAAAATTATATGAATTTATAAAAAGAATAATTTTATTTGCTTACCAAAATTAATTTGTCGCTAAAATTAGTTACTGTATTAAAATACAGTATACATGTGTAATCTTCATCAAAATCCAATAAGTCATTCCTGCGTTAAATTCATCCAACCTCCAGCTTTCATCATGTCAAACTCATCCAATAATCTACCACTTTTTCATTATTTTTTAAGAATTTAGATTAGGTTGAAAGATTATTTATATGTGACTTTATTATATTTTATTTGCAAGATTGAAAAATTATGAATGTTACCATGCGGTTAATATTATATCTTTTTGGACTTTAATGGTTGAAAATTTGATTTTCACCCAATTTTTATCCGACTTTCATCCGATCCACAGATAATAAAATATCATCGGGTCTAAATCTAAATAATAGATCTGACGTATTTTTTCAATCGAACTTGAGTTAGAAGACACCGTCTTTTACTCGACTTAATGCACACCCTAGTAGCGTACTTGTTTTTAGCATGGGATGTTATATGATCGTTGAAGAAAGAAAATGTAGCTATATGTAATAAGATGGCAGGGACAAAAAAGCCCTCAGTCAGTGTGTATGTCGTGGTATGATGTGGAAAGTAACAATTTTATTTTCACACTAAAATCAATTGTCAATATTAGTTACTAATATATAATATATATAAAATATAAAATATATATTAAAAATTAATTAAAATATAGATATATTTTATATTGGTACAACTTCAATTATATCAATTTTAGAATTAGAAATACAAGGATACTCTCTTTGGTAAACAAGACAAAATATAAAATTTTATAGAACATTATGTTTTTTAAAAAATTAAAGACAAAACAAAACAAAAAAACACTTGAGTTGTATCAAGTGAAAAAAAAATAAAAAAAATGTCACGGAATATAGTTTTTTCAATAAATATTCATGTACACATGAAACACACAAACATACGGTATATTCATTCACATGATATACTCATTTACGATAAATATTCTATGTGTATCTAATGTGTTTGTGTGTACATATAGCATTATTGTAGTTTTTTTTATCGCGGCTTTTCAAATTTTTTGTAAGTTTAATTTGAGTTAAAATTGTTTTATTAAAGATAATATGCCATTCAATGATAAAAGAAATACAAGTGAATTATTAATTTATTATAATGATTAATTAAATCTACTATATATACTATTGGTAAATAAGAACTTTTTTGGTCAACGGTAAATAAGTATTTTAATATCACTTTGATGAGAGGGAGATAGTAAAACTAGACCTGGTGAAGTCCACGGTCTTTAATTTCTTACCTTAACAATATCTTTTTACTTTGTTGATTATACATCTGAGATGAATATTTTACACTGCTATAACCAAATTCAACAAATTATGATATCCAGTCTTTTTCACCTTAACAATATTTCTGTTATAGACTTATAGCTAGTCTCCCTTACTCTTGTGTACATTGGAATTGTGACGAATAAGTATGTAAAAAAGATAATGTTACAACCAATTTAGAGTGCTTCTTTAGAAGCTAGAACTAAGATTTGATTAGCTCTATCAAAAGAGAATTAACTGTACTATGAATTATACAGAAGGACATTAGAAATGTAACACATACAAAAGATTGTACTTAGCAAAATATTCACATAACCCATAACCTAACACGGCGTAGTTAGTTCTGTTGTTCCAACTTCGAGGAAATCAGAAATAAAACTACACATTTAAGGTCAACGGGGTAAAAGCATCCAATCCAGCCTGTGCTAGTTACCTGCATAAAAGGCAGCCAAAAGATTAAGCCATAATAACTCACCAAGCATATAAGAACAATCATAGAAACATCCATGGAATGGCCTTATATGTAAGCTAAAGAAACAGCAATTATATGCTTGCAACATAAACTTCGTCAATTATCAATATATATAATGAAAATAATTAAGAAGCATAAGAATAATTATCATGGCAACCACAATCTTTGAGTTTGCTTCACAGTTCCACACTAAAATTTCAATCAAATAAAGTGTAACCTATACAGCTCAACATAACACATATTTAAACATGCCATGCATTCAACCACGGAATGACCTTACATATACTAGGGAAAAAAAACAAAACAAACCACATGGACAATAAACAATTATCTAACAAGAACTGTAAGCACCCCCCAATGAGGTTGCATATAAATTTGTCAGTTACATTCTGGCTAAGAGCTGTTCTTTTATATTGATTCATTTATAAGTTAAATTTCAGTTCACTCTTCGTATATAAGCATATATACCTGTACAGCATGTTACTCTACATACATGTATGTTGTGCATAGACATCACTTGTTGTCAATGGCTCCACTATTGTCATCTGTTGCGCCACTTTCATCATCAGCAGGTTTTTCTGATTGAATAGTACGGCTAAATAGCTGAAATGAACGTTTATTAGTGCCACAGTTTGGCTCTGTCAAGTGGGTTGGTGGAGTAGCAGGGACATCATGGGCATGGCTGGCTCCGTCCTGCATGCCAGCATGAGAAGTTTTAGCATAATAACTCAGTAATGCTTCTTTGGACAATCCCTTTGCTGAATCTGGAATAGGGAATGCTAATTCCTCTCCATCAGTAGTTCTAAACTTCTTTGTAGGGGGAGCTAGTGTAGGTGCGTCAGAAAGAAGCTCCACCTGCCATGGCCTGACGAAATTTGCAAACATCATCAACGTTCCATAATCATTCCATTTGACCTATGATGACATCAAAAAAGATAAAAGGCACCAAAATCACCACTCTAGCTTCCTTCAATAATGGAAAATTAAAGATTTCAGTTATTACAAAATCAAATAGAGACTCGCATCAAGTTCAATATATAGGATGCCTCTTTATTACATCATAACTGACTTGAAAAACAAAATCCAATTTCACTAATAAGTTCTTTTAGCCCTCCAAAACTCTTATGTGTATTAAATAAACCACCAGGCCAAGAAGATCAGAAGAACATATATATAGACAAAATGTGGAAATACAAAACCAGGCCAATTAAGAAAACAAGTATATATATTATTTATACCTGAAGCATGCGCCAAGGAGAACCGCTCCACGGTTGATCATCAGCGGGAACAGAAACACCACAAACAGTTCCTTCGAACCAAGTCATCCGTGAAGAATCCAATAAGGTCTCTCTGCCCATCTTCACTATCATCCCAACACGCCAAAGAATACCATTCACTTTCGCCTCCACATCCTCAGCCTTCACCACAAACTCCCCCTACCTCACGTTCGGATAGTAAACAACTTCGAACGCCTTGTTCTGCTCCGCCAACTCCATCGCCTCCGCCACCGACGCCCAACTCACCCTCCCCTTCCCCTCCGAGACTCCGACATCACCACCTCTTCTTTTTGCTTTTCATCCTCGTCCGGCGACATATTACGGCGGATCCCGACGAACACCTTCCCATCGGAGTCCTTCATGAAGATCAGAGTATCGCCGGAGATAAGCATCTTGCTGTTGACGAACTCCTTCCAGCCACTACTGAAGAGGTGCCGCTTCGGGTACCCTGAGTAGATACGGCGGAACTCCCAAGCGTTGCCATGGAGGTCGGTCATGCTAAACGTCTGCTGCGGCATTTCGCCTTCAAAGATCATTTCCGCGCAGGTCTTCGGTACTGAAAACCCTCCTTTGCAGCTGACGTCGGATCGCGTGAGAACCTTGGCGTACGACTCAACCTTTTCATCGTCGCTGTTGCCGTTGCCACCGCTTTCTTCGGCGGCGTCGGCAATAGGAAGAAAATCTTGAGTTGATCCAGTGATAGGATGGAGAAGAATCTTGAGAAAGACCTCGTCGGTGTTAGGATCGGCGAAGAAATTGACGGCGGAGACACGGCAAGGGATGACCGGCTTAGAGTAAAGGAGATGTGAAAGGTTTCGTGGTTTCGACGCAGCTTGGTCGATGTGTCCTTGTGGAAAGTAGTAAACCCTAGAGTTCACCACTGGTGGCTCCTGCGCCGAGATTCCAGCACATGCGCGCCAGAATTTGGGTGGAATAGAGGTTGGCCTCGGCGGCGATGCTGACGTGGAGGGAGCACCGCGGGGCATGGCTGAAGCGTGAAAGTTAGTTACAAAAGAAGGGATACGAGTAACAAGTAACAACCAACAACTGCAAGAAACGGTGAGAGGAGAGAGAAATACAGCGCGGGATATGTTCTTTCTCTCTCTACAGTTTGTTATGCATGCTTTGCTTATTGTGTGTGACTGCGAGTCTGTGAGTGTGTCCCATTCAATACAAATATAAAAAATTTCAATTATATTCCATTATTATTACGCATTTAATTAGTTGAACTACATGCTTTGCCTTCCAGTAATTAAGTTTTATTTTTATTTCAATACAGTAATTGAAAATCCAATGCAGTTTAAAAATGAGATGTTATGATAGTTGAAGAAAGAAATAGTGTAGCTGTATGTAAGGTTGCAGTGACAAAAAAAAAAACCCTCACTTTAGTTGTTCTCTCGCGGACATAGAGTAAAGAATATATATCTGATTGGGTTGCAATGAAATCCGTTTTTTTTTTTTTCATTTTTTAATATTGATTCAATAACTTTATATTATTTTTAGAATTGGAAATACAAGGATACTCTATTTGGTAAACAAGACAAAGATAAAATAAATACAAAATTTTACATAACATTATGTTTTCTTTAAAAAAAAAGTAAAGACAAAGAAAAAACAAAAATACACTTAAGTTGTATTCTTTTAATCTGTAAATATATCAATAAAAATTATTGAAACATGACTAGAGACAAAATAAGTAGATTTTTTTCTTTTAAATCTAATAAATCATATGCATGTTTTTTTTAGGTATTTTCTAGTTCGACAGGTTGAGAATTAATCCTCTATAAATTTAAAATTTATTTATTAAGAATTTATTTAGTCAATTGATTGATGCATGCACAAGTGAAATTTGAACTTTTGACACTTGTTTAAACGAATTAATGAACTAATTACTAAACTACCCTGATCGATTAAATAATATACATACTAACAAGTGACTAGTGTGAGTAGGAGATACTCATTCTCCTTACTCATTCGCCTTAACTAGTAATGAATTTTTTTTTGGTTGTCTAATTAGTAATGAATTTGAATCTAGAATAATGTTTTTTTTTTAGTTTAAATAAATTTGTTAAGTTTGACAAAAAAAAATTTGTTACGTAAACCATATCCTTATAGTTTTAAACAACAATGCTAATATTTGAAAATAATACACTTTAAATAAAAATCATGCAATATCCACAATTTTTGTTTTCTTTTAAAAAACATATTGCAAAATTCATATAAAACTTCATAAGAGATAATTAAAAAATATTAAATTTTTATTATATCAAACTTGATATAGTTGTTATTTGAAAAGAATAATTTTATCGAGAACCAATCACCAAAAATCAAAATTGGGATGCAGAGAAAACTTCATCCATCGTGAGAAAGGGAGATAGGAATGAGAATAATTTTTAGTGTGATGTAATCTAATTATGTCTATACATTCTCGCAGTAAAAATGAGCCTCGCACCAACGTAACTTTACATATATGAATATTCACTCAAATAAGTCAAAAAGAAAACTGTGCACACACCAACTTTACAACATTTTTTCACTTTAAATAAATTCTAGTATACTGCTGCTTCCCTCCAAGATCAACAGGGTAGCAGCATCTCTCATGTGTTAGTTACCTGCGTAAAAAGAGGGAAAATTATGAATGCCAATAATAGAAGTAGAGAAAAGTGAAACAGATAATTCTTTATTATGAATGGAAACTAATAACAAGCACTAATAGCTGTTCTTTTAAATATTTAATTCATTCTTAAGATAAATTTCATTTCACTAATCAGATATAGGCATACCTGTACAGCTAAGCACTAATCTGATGAAGCTTGAGTAAGTCAAATTCTTTTGAACTGGCTTGTTAATGCCTCAATTCTGTGTTGCCTTCTTCTCCGCCACATTCATCTGTTCTATGGTCACTAATTTCAGAAGGTTTATCTGTGTGAATAGTACAACCAAATAGCTGAAATGAAGTAGGCCCAGATTTAGTTGAGTTGCTGTTAGGGGTCCCAACAAAAGTAGCCTTGCTATCTGGTGATAAGTATTCAGGTTTTTGAGGGTCAATGTTGGATTCTTGCAACATAGTATTCAATCTTGGTCTAATGTTGTTCCCAAAGGAATTACCGAAACACAGAGGAGGATTAATCGGAAAGATGGGATAAGTAGGTGCAGAAAATAGAGAATTATGCCTGGCTCCCTGCATGCCAGCAGCAGGAAAAGGGGTACTATAATTACTCAACAATGTTTGATTCAGCAGTCCCATTGCTGAACCAGGAATAGTTGGAGGTCTTGTCATGGAAAAGGAGGGTTCTCCCACTTCATCAATGTAAACCCCAGAACCATCTGCGGTTCTGAACTTCTTTGTTGGGGGAAATACTTGAGGAAGTGAAGGTGAGACTGGAAGAAGCTCCACCTGCCATGGACTGACCGAATTTGCATTCTTCAAGACTTCAGGTTCATCCCATGTAATCTATGATGATATCAAAACAAGAAAAGAAAAAATGCTGGTATCAGCTTTTCATTCGTTATATCTTGTATGCGAATAAGAAAAACTTTAACAGTAGATTCCTTCTACAGGATGCACCTTTATTACATCATAGCAACACTTAAAAACTAGAACATGAATTTCCAGTTCATTATTATTCTGGTTAATTATGCATAGCCATATAGAAGATATATTTCTGGCCCAATAAAAATACGTGTAGTATGTTCCATTAATCCATTCACATATTTCTAGCCATTCAGGACAGAGAGAATACATTTTTAGACGCCCCATATTATCATATTGGAATAAGCAAAACTAAATAGACCCATTATCCACTAAATAGCTTTCAGTCAAAACCCGTTAAATATAGAACTATATATAACACAGCATAATTCCATAAAAAGAAATTAACGGTTTTTCGTGACATACCATAACAGACCAAGAAAATTCTTTTTCTTTTCTTGTTTTTTCCCTTTCTTCACAACAGACCAACAAACGCTTTCTTTCTTTCTTTCTTCCTTTTTCTTTAGCCACACTTTTTTTTTCTTTCTTTAAATAAACCCATGCATTAGCCACCCATTCTCAGTAAAAATCCATCCATTATGCTACAAGTAACAAACCATAACAATAAACAAACAAGTTGCTGACACACCATAACAGACCAAGAAATTCTTTCTTTCCTTATTTCTTTCCCTTATTTATTATTATGATTAAACAATTCTCAAATTAACATTGGGAAATCAAGAACACACCACATGAGAACAAGAAATTCTTTCTTTATATTTTTCTTTATTTATTTCTTTCACTCCATTTCTTTTTTACTTCCTTGCCATCCATTATATAAACAAGTACAGAAATCAAAATGAACAATGCGGGCAAATAACAATCACACACCAAAAATTTTATACCTGAAGCATGCGCCAAGGAGAACCGCTCCATGGTTGATCATCAGCGGGAACAGAAACACCAGAAACAGTTCCCTGAAACCAAGTCATCCGTGAAGAATCCAAGTTCTCTCTGGACATCTTCACTCTCATCCCAGCACTCCAGAGAATACCATTCATCTTCACCTCCACATCCTCCGCCCTCACCACGAACTCCCCCCACCCCACGCTCGGATAGTAAACAACTTCGAACGGCTTGTTCTGCGCCGCCAGCTCCATCGCCTCCGCCACCGACGCCGAACTCACCCTCCCCTTCCCGTTCCTCGCAAACCCCTCCGTCGGCAACTCTTCTTCTTCCTCTCCGTTTTCATTTTCCCCCTCGTCCGCCCCTAAAATCGCGTCTAACCAGTCCGACCCGCCGTCAGAGATACCATCGTCCGGCGACATGTTTCGGCGGAGCCCGACGAACATCCTCCCATCGGAATCCTTCATGAAGATCACAGAATCGCCGGAGATAAGCATCTTGCTGTTGACGAACTTGCTCCAGCCTGAAGTGAAGAGGTGCCGCCTCGGCGTCCCGCGGTAGATGTGGCGGAACTCCCAAACGGCGCCGTGGAGGTCGGTTATGCGAAGCGTCTGCACCGGCGGATCGTCTTCAAAGTTCAGCGGCGGGAAGATCAAGTCCGCACAGGCCCTCGGCACCGAAAACCCTCCGCCATTGTTTGCATCGGACCGCGTGAGAATCTTGGCGTACGACTCAACCTTTTCATCGTCGCCATTGCCATTGCAGTTGCCGCCGCTGCCTTCGGCGGGGCCGGCAATAGGAAGAAAATCTTGAGCGGTAGAAGATCCAACAGCGACAGGATGGAGAAGAATCTTGAGAAACACCTCGTCGGTGTTAGGATCGGCGAAGAAGTTGACGGCGGAGACACGGCAAGGGATGACCGGCTTGGAGTAAACGAGAGGTGAAAGGTTTCGCGGTTTGGAGGCAGCTTGGTCGATGTGTCCTTGTGGAAAGTAGTAAACCCTAGAGTTCACCACTGGTGGCTCCTGCGCCGAGATTCCAGCACATGCGCGCCAGAATTTGGGTGGAATAGCGGTTGGCCTCGGCGGCGATGAGGTGGAGGGAGCACTACGGCGAGGCATGGTGGCTGATCGGAAAATAAAGACAAATTGAAGTTAGTTATTACTAAAAAGGTATGAGAGTAATGAGAGTGAGTTTGTGATTGTGATGAGAAAAAAAAGTGAGTAGTGTGGTTTTTGTATTTGAATGAGAACATGCAGTCGTAAAAGATATAGCTGCGACTTGAGTCATAGTCACTGTGTGTGTGGTTGGTTCGAAAAACACGCACCAAATCAAATTCAATATTTCATCAATCAATTGAATTTTCAAAATTAACTTAAATTTTTAATTTTTGATTTTTAATTTTCCGTTCTGTTGTTCTGTTCTGTTCTTTCTTTCTGTTTCTTAGCTTCTCTCTGTATAGTTACTGTTTTGCCCTCCCTTCTGGTTCGGAATGGGAATGTCCATGGTCGCCACCACTCTTTTCTCATCATGGATGGATACGTTACAATAATGTTACATCATTTGTATGTGTGTGTCTTTAATTAATTTGTAACCCTGATGAACATGGCTTAATAATTGTTTGGAAATTAAAGAGAAGTTTTCATGCAGTGCATAATAAGTTGATGATATTAATTATTCTATCTTCAGTTGTATCATCGTTTATTTAATTGCGTTAATTTCAACCTTAATACTACTATGTTATTACTATGTTCTTTGCATTCCCTATTTAATTTGTATTATTTTTCACTATATGTGGTAATTATATTGCAAAATAAATGTAATTGGATAAACATAGAGCTGGATAATTTGGTTATGCAAAGAGTGGAGTGTCAAAATAGTAGGAGTGCTGTTATGGTTGTTGAAGGAAGAAGGAGTAGTGATAATTAATTCTAGAACAAGGCTTACATTTGGATCCGGGAATCTCTCTACTCAGTCAAATTTTAATTTTAATTTTAATTTAGTAACAAACTACTAGTAGTAAAGATAAGACAAGATGGCAATTTAAATTTTAACATGTTATCTTCTATTTATAAATCTGTTGCATCTATCTATAAACTAGGCAAATGGGGTCAAGGGGATATCTACTTTTGTGGCCTAACTTCTTTTTTGTTTTTATCCCTTTGTAAAATTTTTTACCATCTTACCTTGGGATTAAAAGTGTAAGCTCAAATTAAGTTAAGAGTAATGTTAGGAATCAAAGTTAGGGAACCCATAAGTGTAATTAGAGAAATAATGAATGGTAAAAGAGAAAAAAGAAAAAAAAAATATCTATTGACCACCTATTGACTAATAAACACATAAACACCAAATAAATTAAGTTAAACACATACATAATTAAATTATTAATTAATAAGCCTCGCTTGGGGTAGCCTAATAATGGTTAATGGGGTGCTTGTTACTATTACCATGGGATTAAAATTCAAAAGTGTAAGTTCAAATTAATTTAATACCATAAAAGGTTTTTTTTTTTTACATTGGCAGGCTTGAAATTCAAACCCAGGATAATAAAAAGGAGAAGTCCAGTAGAATAACCCATATTGGACTAACTCCAGTGGCATAAAAGTCAAATTTAATAGGCCTTGTTCTTTGATTAATTTGCTTCTTTTTTTTTTGGGGGGTTCATGAATTTGGTTCTGAAATCTGATATGTTTTTGCAATTTTTTTTTGTCAGGTACAAATTCTTAAATCTGAAAAAATAGAGCAATTGCTCAACAAAAATGGTTACAGGAGCAACCCAAGAAGCTCAATAGACAACGGTTTTCTTGAACCACACATACGTATTTTTTGAAAAAGAATTATAATAAGTAATTATGTTAATAAAAATACATTAAAAAGATAGGAAAACCGATTAATAAGAAAATGAATTATTCTGAACTCTGAAGAGATGAGTAGTTTAGTAGTACGATTGAAGGAACTTGCAATTCAAGCGTTGCTCTCATTCAAATGGGTATGCATTATTTGAAAATGAAGATATCAATTGTCAATCAATCCTATTATATGCATATAGTTAAGAGATCAAATCAAAGAACACAAACATGAAGCAATGAAAGTCCAATTATATGAGTTAAACTGTTATGAGTTGACTATACTACTACTGCCTCATCACAAAAGCATATGGTATGACCTCAATTAATTAATTAATTTTTTTTTAATAGTTCAACGTCCTCAACAACACATGTATTACAAGAAAACACATCAATACAAAAAAGACACCACCTTGATAAACAGTAATAAAAAGAAATTATGTCTCATTTCAAAAAAAAAAAAAAAAAAAAACAAAAGAGGTTGAACCTCAATCAAGATAAATAAAATAAAAGTGAAGGAAACTCAGCTTCCAATCAAACAACTCACATAATTAATTAATTAATTAGTATTCATTATTTATTATTTATTATGTATAATTAAAATCTAATCTTCATTTTTTCTTTTCCCTTATATTTTCTAATATCTCCATTTAAACTAATTTATAAAAAAAAACATTAAATCAAATCTCGTATTCAATTTTGGTGGTAAACTTTTGTTATTATCATTTTTAATATTGTGATTTGATTTTTCAATTACTGTGATATCTATATTTCTATATGATATATAAAGGAATATAAAAAAGAATTAGTGTCTAATTTTCTTTCTTAAACTATCCTTTGTTATTTATAATTTATAAAAATTAAATATTTTATATTACAAGATTTCTTAAGTTATTATGGTAGATAACTTGTCATTTAAACTAATTTAAGTTTACAGTGTCACAACTTGTCATATAACAGTGTCACAACCAATAAATGCATGACTACTTTTGCTTACATGTAATTGCATGCTCCCATTTACTTTTTAATAATTTTCCTGCTTTATTTTTAGTATTGTTATTTAGTTTTAATATCTTTGATATTTTTGGATCTTCAGATAATTAATCCAACGGTAATACTATATATACTATTATATACATTTTTATATATCGTTTAACAACATAAAAAATATAAATATTAGCATAAAAATAAAAAAAATTTATATTAATATTTATATTTTTTTATTGCTAGATAATGTGTACGAATATATACAATGATATACATAGATTATTACTTAATCGAATTAAAATTAACTAATCTTATTTATATAAATTGAAATTTTGATAACATAATTCATAATTTTGGTAAATTAAACACGAATCAACCCATTGATTATTGTAAAATACTTTGATGATTTTAATCTAATTTCAACTATGAAAAAAATAAATAGAATAATAAAGAGAAAGGAGGAGATATAGATATTCCACATGGTCCCTATTCCCTATCATGTATGAAGCATCTACTTCAAGGAAGATTCCAATATCATAAGACATTCAGATGTAAATTCCATGCGAAAATCACGCCATGAACATATAAAAATAAAATAAAATAAAATTCTAATCTATCTAATCTAAATAACTGAAAGAAGAGTATTAACTGTTAAGAAAGGAGGAGAAGACGCCATTTCTGACAGCACTTGGTTAAATGGCCAAACCCTTTGACAAAATAAAACAATGCGCGTCATGAAATAATCAAAGCACGTTCTAATTTGCTTACCAATCACTATCATTATGTTCAACACAAAATTTAATTCCTAATCTAATAATATAATCAATATAATTTCCAAACATATATATAATAAGTCAACTAAGAAACAAAATTCAATTCCTATAAAGACTTAGGATAAAAGAGGTTTCCGCTTCCTTTTATTAAAGTTTCACATATACATTAAATAAATGTAATGACTTAGGTGCAGCAATTGTACGTTAAATTGTGGTTTAAAATTATTAGATTATATTTTAATCAAATATAATAATTTATTTAAAAATGATTAATAAATAACTTTACATAATATTAATTGCATTTGAGTATCTATCTAAATAAATATAATTTAATTTTAATGTAGTCATCGTCTGCACTTTACATCGTAAATTTTTTTATATTATTAATATATTAAAATTAATTTCTTAATTTATATTAAAAACATATAACTTAAAAATATAAGTATCTACTTAAATTAAATGAATATCATCAAAATATTTGAACTCTTCAAATAATATTTAAGTTGAAAATGTTCAATATAATAATGTTAAGGTTATACCAATAAAGAGATATTTATAAAAAAAATACAAAATTTAAAATTTTAATATGTTTATTATGTATTTATTAAATAAAAATTTTAAAAATTATTGTTATTAATAACTTTATTATGTTAGCTAAATCGTATAAAAATTATATAAGTAAATATTGTACAATTTGAAGCCTTATTGGACCAATTCCTTGTCTCATTGCATATTGCATTTCTCTCTCTCTCTGTGTCTCTCTCTCTTCGTTTCAGTTCATCTTTCTTCCATTCAGACCCAAGAAGAAGACCATAATGAAGACTCGTGCTTCCACCAAAATCTCTGCAAAATGGGTTCCCATTTTCTCTGTCTTCTCCTTCCTTCTTGGCATGCTCATCACAACCAGGTCCATCCTCTTCTTCTACCTTCTATTTACTCATCTTTTAATCCATCATGTCACCCATGAACTTGGGTTGCTCCAAATTTCCAAACTTTACTTGCTCTTCTTTCGCTTTTAGCTTCATAAAGCTCTTAACTTTATGATCTGAGTCATGGAATTTATTTTATTTTATTTTAAATCTTATGTTCCTGGTTTGATGCAGGGTGTGGGAGCAACCTGAATCAAACGGCATGCTGATTTCGAAGCATCAGCATGATCAAGAACTGCAAGTGATCTCAGGTGACTGCGCCACCAAACAGGTATCTTCCAAGTTTGTAACAGCATTTGCCACAAAAGTGTGAAACTTCTATACATTTTATAATTTTTTTTTAATTTTCCTTTTTGGATTATCAGAAGCCGCCAACCAAGGATGCGATGAGTGAATTGTACAAGACTCATGAGGCAATTCAGTGAGTGTTCTAGCTAATTAACCTGAGCCTCTTTCCATTTTTGGCTTAGATTTGGTTGCAGTTTGAAGCTTTTTATTTTTTTTAATTGTTTTTTGGGGTTGAATAACAAATTAATAATTGTTGTTTTTTTTTTCTATCTGTGTTTATCTTGAGGCATGCCAGGGCTTTAGATAAGCAAGTTTCCATGCTGCAAATGGAACTAGCAGCTGCTAGGAGTTCTCATGAAGCCGGGATCTCGGACTCGAATAGCACGGCCACTACCACGGGGATCTCCGGGGAAGGCCCTCCTAGGAAGAAGGCCTTTGTAGTGATTGGCATAAACACAGCTTTCAGTAGCCGGAAGAGGCGTGATTCGGTTCGAGAGACTTGGATGCCTCAGGGTATATATTCTATTTCCATGAGAAACTTTTTCTGCTAAGACTCAATTTTGGTATCATCCTTTAAGAAATGGGATGAATATGCTGATATGTGTCTATATGGATCCTGATCTTGAGGAGACATTGAACTCGAATGGCTCGGCCGACTTTTATATGTATCTAATACCTGTTTGAACAGGGGAACAACTTCTTCAATTGGAACGCGAGAAGGGAATTGTTATCAGATTCATGATTGGTCACAGGTAATTGGCTGAATTATTCTAGTTTAGTGTGATTGTAAATTAATCTTCATAACATAAGTTGTTAAACCTATCATTTCCTTTGAAGTTTTAATGCACATTGTTATTGTGTATTGTGTAATTTCTTTTAATTCTGAATACTCACTAGGATAATAGTAGAGTAAAATTTATCTTCAGTATTTATTTTTTCCCATTTCGTTTCTTCTATATGCCTATGTTGTGCTTTTCCTGGGATCTTGATCTATATTATTGTAAACCTCTTCTTGCATTAGCATACCTTGCTGACCATGGTCCATGGAGTGTATGGACTGTATGGTGGTTGTATTTTTGTCATATTTAATGATCTAAGTTCCAAGTAACCAAAGACATTTGTGCCGATTTTGCACTTAAAATCAGCTTTCTTACAATACGGCAATACCTATAGGGAATGGTGTAATGTTTAGTTTATTTGCCTATTTGAAAGCTTAAACATGATATATGATAGGGAACAATGGCATCTTTTGATCCATGTAGCTGACCTAACCTAGAAGAATAAGACTTTGTTGTTATTTGTTTGTCTATCAGAAAGCTGATAATATTTTATAGGTTGCTAATAATTACTAATGAAACTAACAAGGATGATGTTATCATTGCTATCTCAGTGCAACTTCCAACAGCATTCTAGATCGAGCTATTGATGCAGAAGAAAACCAGCACAAAGATTTTCTTCGTCTGGTAAGGCAGATGATAGGACATTTTATATAAGAAAACTCTGGTTAATCCGGCAGGAATTTAATCCTTGGTATGTGTTATCTTGTAGGAACATGTTGAAGGGTATCATGAACTGTCTGCAAAGACAAAGATATTCTTTTCTACTGCAGTTGCAATGTGGGATGCTGATTTCTATGTTAAGGTGGATGATGATGTCCATGTCAATTTAGGTACATGCTATCTCAGGATTCTCTGTCATATTTCTTTAGTTTCCTCTACCACTTCTCTTGTCCCATTTCGCTCGCACAAGTACTTTTTTCACCCTCCCTAGCATATGCTATACACAGGTGTTTTGGCAACAACCCTTGCACGTCATCGTTCAAAACCCAGAATCTACATCGGTTGTATGAAATCAGGGCCTGTTCTTTCTCGAAAGTAATTCCACCGAACTTCTATATCTATATACACATACATATACTGGGAATGCAGCTACTTCTATTCTATGCCTTTCTTTATGTCATTGTATTTACCTGTTAAGTTCATTTCTGTATACATAGGGATGTCAAGTACCATGAACCTGAGTTTTGGAAGTTTGGAGAAGAGGGAAACAAATACTTCCGACATGCAACTGGCCAAATATATGCGATTTCTAAGGATCTGGCCACTTACATTTCCATCAACCAGTATGTTTATTGTTTTGCTACAACTCTGTATCATTTGCTACATATTCTACATATATTTGTGCCAGAATAACCGGATCAACAACTATGATTGGATTAAAGAAACCTTTTTCATGACAAAAATGTTTTTGAAGTATGAACACAAAGCTCATGGATCTACTGTATAAATAGACAAATTTCATGTGGATTCTTATTGTGACTGCAGGCCAATTTTGCATAAATATGCTAATGAAGATGTCTCACTTGGTTCATGGTTTATTGGTCTTGAAGTCGAGCACATTGACGACCGCAGTATGTGCTGTGGGACTCCTCCAGGTACGGTATCTGAAAATATATGACCCTTTATATGTTAATCTCCTTTGCAATTGCATTGTAATAGAAATAGATAATCTAAATTGGTGTAATGGTGTCAGGTGTATTGCATACCCTTCACCTTTTCATTTCTTTTGTTTATGGTTCTAACTTCAAATTTACAATCAATGTTCCTGTAGATTGTGAGTGGAAGGCGCAGGCCGGTAACATATGTGTCGCGTCATTCGACTGGAGCTGCAGTGGAATCTGCAAGTCAGTGGAGAAGATTAAATTTGTCCACTCGAAATGCGGTGAAGGCGATGGAGCTGTATGGAGTGCTTTAGTATAGATATATTTTGAAAGAGAAAGAACTATTTTCCTGGTTGGAACTTGGAAGTTGGAAGAGGAACTCTTGATTATTTTTTGGATTTGAGAAGTTAGGTACCTCTGACATGGAATGGAAGAATCAAGAATGCATCAGTTAGCTAGTTAGAGCCGGCAACTGAAGCCGGTTCGACGATTTTGGAAGCTGTTAACTGAAGTTAGCAATTGCATGAATGTGGATTTCAGGATACAGATTTCTTCAGAGTTCACTATACCTTCCAATCTTATTTTTAGTAATGGAAGGATATGAAATCAATACAAGTTATTATGTTTATGTGTGTTTGTAGTTGAGTGAGGTTACTTGTTTTTTTGTTCTTTGTAGTGAATGCCAATGATAGCATTGTATTGTAACTTATACTAATGACAAGTTTCACAAGTCTTATTTATTCTTAACAGTTGATCATTTATCTGATATTATGTCAGAAAAATTCAAAGATTAAAGCTATCATTTTTTTCTCACATCAATTTTGTTCCTTAGATAGTCTTATTTAAATTACTACACTTGAAAATGAGCTCAAGTATTATTATCACAAGATTCTACCAACAAAAAACAAGAAAGTGAAAGTGAAAGTGATCCTATGAATGATTTCCAAAAATATCTTCAAGATCTTGCTTGCACACCAAGCGAGAGCCGCATCGGACTATTTGTAATGATTGGCAGCAATAACGTTTCAGCACGAATTCGATTTCTTTGAAGAAGTAACCACCTTCATGAATTCTGTCACGAAATTTGTCAATGGACAAATAAAGAACATAAAGGTGAGGGCGACATGGCTCCATTGGAGGTAAAATCCTGGTGCTGATGAACATCTTACCCTGAGGCCCAAACAAGTAACATTCAACTTCATGATGGCACACTTCAGGTGGATCTGCATAACTTACCAACATGAAACACAATGCAAAACCCACCCAATCATTTACAGGACAATTTTGAGGGATTTGTATCTTGGCAAAGGAAGTGCATCTTTGAGGCACAAACCATGATGGAATTTCACTCCCAGTTATAAGCATGTCAAATCTTGCTTCTGGAATTCTCATTCCCTGCCATGCATAAAATCTTTGATGAGTCACAAGAATGGATCATTAGTCCTTTTTCTTTAAATAAGTTTGCAGTGTCTATATTTCTGTCATGTCCCAACTACACAAAACAAAACTCCATTTATGTCCCTCAGGTTGGCGGGTTGCATCGATTGGTCCCCGACTTTCCAATTGCACTAATATGAGCCTTGACATTGGAAAAATTGCACTACAGTTAGTCCTTGGCACTCATTTGGTTAGAATGCCCATAACAACGTAAAAAGGGTTTTATGGACTAAAGTAGTGCAATTTTTTCAATGTCGGGACCAGCTTAGTGCAATTGTAAAGTCGGAGATCAATTCAGTGCAACCCGCCAATTTTAGGGACCAAAATGAGGTTTAAATAACACAAAACACAATAATATGGAGTATTAGAAGTAGGGTAGCAAACCTCAAGAAAGAGTTGGATCTCTTGTATAGGAAAGCGCCATTGCAGAGGTGATGCAAAGAGACTGCATGGTTTAGATGGATTGAGTTTGGAATCTTCAAGTGAGGCACAGTTGCTTGCATCCAATTCTCTTATGCTTGATGGAAGCTCTGGCAAAGATTGAAGATTTTTGCACCAATTTATATAAAGATACTGAAGCATTGGAAGTTTGGATATGCTGCTAGGCATGCTAACAAACTCATTGCCAGAGAGATCTAAAATCCTCAATGAAGGTAAATGGAAAAAATCATCTGGCATTGATTCATCAGATAAATTGCAGTAACTAAAATCTACTCTCCTCAAATGGTGTATGCAGGAGATTGAAGGTGGCAAGCGAAATCCAGTTGAAGCTTGTTGACTTCCAAACAACCACTTAAAAGGTTGAAACATGTCCATTGAATTAGATACTGGTCCCTTGCAACCAGCAAATGAGATTTCTCTGAGATTTTCTAGATAGAAGACACTTGAAGGGAGCTCTTCGATTGCGGTTTCACTTGCACAAAGTTCCTCCAAACACTTGATTTCCTTAAGGCACTCCGGCATGCTGCGAATTCTTGAGCAACCGGAAACATCCAAAATCTTGAGAGACTTCAGTTTATGAATGGTGTCTGGAAGGCAAACAAGATTCTTGCAATTGTTTAACTTCAATTGAGTAAGGCCAACTAGACTTCCCACTGATGATGGTAGCTTTGTTATAGCAGTTCCCCCTAAAGAAAGCACTGATAGAAGTTCCATGTTTTCGCCAAAATCGGGGACTATTTTCAGTTCTGAGCAACCAGATAGATTTAAAACCTTCAATGAACACATCTCCAATTTACTTGGAAAAGCTTTGAGCCTTTTGCAGTCTTTCAAATTCAATACAACAAGTTTCTTGTGACGTACAAGGGATGCATGAATTTCGGTTAAACTAGTACAACCTTCAAGAACCAATGATTCAAGATTTGGAGCCCCATCAAAGTCACCAGTCTTCTTTAGGTTCTTGGAGAAACTCAAATTAATAAACCTCAGCTTCTTAAGAATCTGATCAAAGTTATAAACGCGAGACAAATCAGGTTTTGAAACAAGTTCCAGTTAAGGATACTGAGTAGTGAGTACTGACCTTTTTTCCATGCCAAAGTTGTTCAATTTTGCTATGAGACAGATTGAGGTGAACAAGCTCATCCAATTGATTACTAGGTGGTAGAGTTTTCAAAGGAGATCCTTTCCACTGAAGAGCTTTGAGTGAACAAGGAAGGCAATTGAGGCCAAGAGGAAGTTGCATCTCACATAACTTGAGTAATCTTAGTTGATTGGTGTTGCAGAAGGCTTCGGCGCTCCAGCGCGCTTCGTATGGTTGAACTGAGCTTAGAACTATAGCTTGAATGGCTTCAGTCCCCTAGAAAAACCAGAATTTTAAGCATGCATGATGCATCTTAAACCAGAACATCCAAGATTAGAAAAGAATGCAGGAACTTACCTTATTATTTGTCAATACATAATCAATGTCATCTTGAGACCATAACCTGCTTCGTTTGCCTGGATCGTTCGTAGATTCTAGAAACACAATGTTTCTTCCCATTTCTTGAATCAAATCATGCATCTCCAACTTATTGGTTGCACTAACAGTTATCAGATTTCTTTCAATCAAGATTTCAATTCCAATCTTAGGACAACCACCGCAAATTTCTAACATATCTGTAACTTCTTCTTTATCCATGCCCTTGAAGAAACATGCAATATCTAGAAACATATCTTTCTCTGGACTATTCAAACCATCATAACTTATTTTCAGTGTGTTTTGGATTTTAGGAAGTGGAAAACTTCTTATTTGCTTCAAAGCACTGTGCCAAACTTCAACAGTTCTTCCCTGAAGATGGGAACCTAGCACTTCAAGTGCTAATGGAAGGCCTTTAGTGTATTCAACCACTTCTTTGCACAAATCCAAATACCCTTCTTTAGGTTGATCTTGCTTGAAGGCTTTCAAAGAGAGGAGATGAAGAGCTTCATCTGAGAATAAGCCTCCAATCTCACAGGTTTTAAGCACTCCATGTGATGCTAGAATGTGTTTATCTCTGGTTGTGATTATGACTTTACTACCTGGACCAAACCACTCTTGCTTCTCTGCTAAATTCTCTAATTGACTTAACTCACTAACATCATCAAGAACAAGAAGAACCTTCTTATTGCGAAAAGAATTCGCTATTATCTTTTTCCCATCAAATACATTATGAAAAGTGCTGATTCTTACATTAAGGTGAGAAAGAAGTTCCTTTTGGATTTGAACTAGGCCATTATTTTTCTCATGCATCTCTCTAATGTTCTGAAGGAAGCAACTAACTTTGAATTCATCTTTGATTGATTCATAGACTAATCTAGCAGTTGTAGTCTTACCTCCGCCGCCCATGCCCCATATGCCTACAAAGCGAACATCATCCAACCGAATGCCTATGAGCGAAATCACCCTCTTCATCCTTGAATCAACCCCAACAAGGTTATCTGTGCAAGTTGGCAGCTTAGGAATCAGCATTTTCTGTATGTGATCAACAATTGTTTCAACTAGTCCTGCTTCATGTCTGTTCAAAGAGGGAAATTTCAAAAGAAACATGGAAATTTGTGAATCAATAACATGACATGACTTAAAAATTGTATGTGTTTGGTTTGTGTGCATTTCCATTTTCAGTGTTTTCTGCTGTTTTCTTTTTTCCCTTCGCAAAGTCTAAAAAACAGAAAATACTGAAAATAAAAATACAACCCAAACGCACCGAAGTTTGCAATCACAGTATTATATAACATTTTAAACTGAATGATGGATCAACTTACTGATCTTGAGAGTCCCAACCAGAGAAACTTGCAACTTCTCTCAAGGAATCTCTCCATCTTTTCACTTTCTCCTTGTCTTGACTGAATCTCTCTTCATGTTTACTGAAAGCTTCACCAAAAGTTCCTCTTTGATATCTCACATCAGAGGGATCAACACCATAGAAGATGGGAAAAACATGTTGGCCAAGATTGTTCCTGCAGTGAAGAATCTTTTGGAGCTCATCTAAGCACCAAGTAGAGGAAGCATAGTTTGGTGAGAGGATGATGAGTGCAAACATGGAGTCTTGAATGGCCTTGAAGAGCTCCAAAGATATGGATGCTCCCTTATGAAGGTCATGATCATCCTTGAAAGTCTTGATACCCCTTCTTTCAAGGGAAGCAAAAAGGTGGTCTGTGAAGCCTTTTCTGGTGTCATCACCTCTGAAACTCAAGAACACCTGGTTGATCCATCTTGTGCTCATTGCCATCCTCTGAATCTTGCAATGGTGATTGTACTACTTACTGCTTCTGAATTCTGATTCTGATCAAGTTTGGTTTTGTTTCTATATTTCTTGAACCTGGTCTTGTTAAGTCTTTGAGGAAAGTGTGGGGAAGCTTGGTTACTTTCAATATTCCTCACTCTACTTAGTTACTTTTGTGTTTAACAAAGTTGATATTTTAATTTAATTTATCTTTTGTGCTGGAATGTAGATTGATTTCCAGGAAATATCCAAGAAAAAAGGTAAGAAAAATACCATAAATATAAACGAACAGAAAAAGTGCCACTAACAGAGTATGCCCCTGTTCCAAGCTTTCACCGAAGAAAATGTTATAATATTCTGACCAAGACTAATCGTGTCATTGGATTCTAAATTATAAGAGAAAACACCAATGCTAGGGGAAAAAAAAAAGCAACATCATTCAATAAATTAAACAAATTCACCAAAAGAAAGTTCAATAAATTAAAAAACCCAAAGTATTCATCAATTTTTACAATTTTATTTGTCACCACGAATCATCTACCTCCATGACAAGCTACCACCGGCCACCACCACCGACCACCATCGGCAGCATCTTTTTTTCTACCTCACAATTAGTAGTATACATATTTAACATTTCGGATGATTTATTTTATTAAATTTCGGATGTTCTTTTTTATTAGGTTCAAATGTTGATGAACTTTTTGAAAACAGATAAAATATGCTAATATTTTTTAGTAAAAAATCAGCCACTAATTTCATTCTTAGTTGCTAGTACCATCATTTTCATTTTTTATTTTGGATTTCAAATGTCGATATTGGATATTTCGATTGACTACCTAACACTGCTAGAAAAAAAAAATTATTGATTAGTATTTTTTTCCCTAAAACTAATTATAATAAAAAAGAAGGAAGAACATGACAAAAAAAAAAAAACAAATAGAAAGGGTTTAGATGGAAGGGAGGAAGGTGAAGAAGTGAGAAAGATGAGAAAGTAAAAAAAAGCTGTGCTTTTTGATTGCATCAAGAAGGAGCAATTTCTCTCCGTCTTGGTGTTGTCAACTCTCAAACTCGGCGGACAATGGAAAACGCCGATGTTTTCCTCGGCTTACACGACTTCCTCGAGCGGATGCGCCAACCCTCCGCCGCCGATTTCGTCAAAGCCATCAAAAGGTCTTTCCTTTCTCTCTCTCCCTCTCTCTCTCTGATTCCTTTCAATCTAATTCATTTATTGCTATTATTATACCTAATTGCTGCTATAATCAGAAAGTACCAGCTTAATTAATTGCTACTATGATCTTAAGTGTTAAGAGAGAGAATGTGTTCCTTTGATTGCAGTTTCATAGTGTCGTTTTCGAACAATGCACCTGATCCTGAGAGGGACGGTGGCGCTGTGCAAGAGTTCTTTGCAAACATGGAAGCTGCTTTCAGGGCTCATCCTCTTTGGGCTGGTTGCTCCGATGAAGAGCTCGAAAGTGCTGGTGAAGTTAGTTTCTTTTCTCTTTTTCAGATATCTATGCACTTTTGGTTTTGCTTATTCAGTGCTGTATTTATGTTTTTGATCCATAAATTTCTGTGGTTCTTGCAATTGATATTTGATACAGCTAAAAATATTGTAGCTTTGATCTCTAAATCTGTAACTTGGGGTTATGTCTCTAGTTCTGGAGGAAGTTTCTTGGATTTTATCTTTGAATAATGCTTAATTCTATAAAGCTAGTGTGAAGAAAGTTGTAGAGATAAATTTAGAATAGTAGACGGATTTAGTGTTGTGGTTCGTATTAGCAAATCTAGTTACTCATTACAAAAGAATATTAAGCTCATCGGAGTACCAATTGATTATATCATGGCTGTGGCACAATGTTATCGTATATGCTGAGATATAAATTTGTTTGAACGAAACTTGCTCGCAGCTATTCTATTCTTGAGCTACAATAGGTATATAAAACATGAAGTCCCTGCCTCCATGGTTATCAATTTAAAAATGTAACTTATATTTTGTATATTCTATTTAGCAAATGTTATTCGTTAAGAAACTAGAGTTTATGTAGTCACTGTATCTGCCAATTACACACATCCCTGCAATTTATGCTAGTAAAGTGTTATTATCAAAGCTCATTTCTTTTTAGTTTAATTAAAATCTTGCACATGCATGAATTACATAAGAACTCAGTTTTCCATTTTCCCCAAAATTTAATGAGTCTTTCTTAAAATTTCTGATTCTTTTTACTTCGTTACTGATGCCACCTTTTTCTGCTGTAAAATTTTTCGGTACTAATTTAATATATGACGCTTCCCTTGTTAGGTGATCTATTGATCTTTGGGTTTTGTTCATACGCAGGGGCTTGAGAAGTATGTCATGACAAAGTTGTTTGCCCGTGTATTTGCTTCTGTTCCAGAGGATGTAAAACTCGATGACCAACTTTCTGAAAAGATGGCTTTAGTTCAACAGTTTATCAAGCCAGAAAATTTGGATATCAAGCCAGCCTTTGAGAATGAAACATCATGGTTGGTGAGTATATAACTTCACATTCATTTTTCTTTTCCCCCCAAAAGGACAAACATATGTAGGTTTGGCACAACTGTAAAATCTGCTGAGAATGATTAAATTCAAAGATTGAACTCTTCATCACATGTTCTTTGACATATGACATGTGCTTCTTAATGTTTGTCTTTTGTGATGGACAATATTCTTGATTGGCCAATCTTTTCCTAAGAATCAACTTATCGGCTTTCTCTAGTTGCCATACTAGTTTGTGAATATCCAATTTGTGAATTGCAGTAAAAAAATGCTGGAACAATTCTTCCAATCTTGAGGTTTTATTACTACAGCTTTGGCAATTGTTTTCTGTATGTACTCATGCTTCCTATAAATCTTATATTTTCTGTCTGGTTTTTATGTCGGCAGCTTGCACAGAAAGAATTGCAGAAGATCAACATGTACAAGGCACCCAGAGACAAACTTGTGTGTATACTGAATTGCTGTAAGGTTATCGGTAACTTGCTGCTTAATGCTTCTCTAGCTTCCAAAGATAGTCCTCCAGGAGCTGATGATTTTCTTCCTGTGCTAATTTATGTTACCATAAAGGTAATCCCAACATTTCATCATAAATTGATTTGCACATAATTTTCAAGTATAAAATAATTTCTTTTTCAAAGTACAATCCCTCTAAAAGACCATGGCTATTAATTAATTATGAATATACTCTTGTACATACATGTACTAGTTTTCCCCTTTTATCCAAGTTGTCTTGTTGAAGAGAGAAATGGGGCGTCATAGGATTTGTCAGTTGTGTTTTTTTTTTTCTTTTTTCTTCTCTGGTCAATATATTTGTTTTGTGGTTTCCTATCAGAGGTTTCATTTTTGCTTTCTTTGAGCTTTGGTTACTTTTATAGGATATCCTCTCTTACACTTTATCCTCCTTATCTAAGATATATTCCTATATTTAGAAAAGCTTTTACATACAGTCTTTTGCTTCTAATATATATCCCTCTATTTTTTTTCCTTTGAAGTGCTTATGGTACAGATATATTTGACTTTATTTTTGGAAATCTTTGCTATCAAAGTTATTTGTCTGGTCCTCAAAACTGACGACTAGTGAAACTAGAAAAGTAGGACAGTGATAGACATAAACTAAGAATTATACTGTGTTATCGTTTCTTTTAGCCAATGTGTTAGTTTGAATGATGGACTTCCTTTCATACATGTTACTCAAAATGTCAATTATGCATATGACCTTATTATGTCTTAGACTTTTCTTTCACAGTTAAAACAAACTTTCTTCTACTAATGATACTTTGCAGGCAAACCCTCCACAACTGCACTCAAATCTACTGTACATACAAAGGTTTAGACGCCAGTCGCGATTGGCTGGGGAAGCGGCATATTACTTTACAAACATGCTCTCTGTTGAGTCCTTCATCTCAAACATTGATGCAAAAGCCCTTTCAATGGATGAAAGTGAGTTTGAGAGAAACATGGAATTTGCGCATACCCTTCTTTCGGGGCTTTCAGCTAATAATCAAGATTCCAGTTCACCATATCAAAATCATGGAAACCAGCCAAGGCCAGAAGACACTAAGCACCAAAAAAGAGCTTCAAATGATAATATCGATGCCTTATTACAAACTGCTCCATCTCTTCCAAAGTATGAAAATAAGAAAGCAGATGAGTCGTTGATCACAAAGGTTCCATCCCTCTCAGAGTTGGAGAACAAAGGTGCAAATTTGCTTTTAAAGGAGGATAAGGTGAATGAAGTTTTCAGGGAGTATCCATATTTGTTTGCCAGTGTAGGTGACCTAACAATAGGTGATGTTGAAGACCTACTCAACAATTATAAACAACTTGTTTTCAAGTATGTTTGTCTCTCCAAAGGGTTAGGAGTCTCTACTAAATCTCATCCTCCATCATCTAATCCACCAAACAATGGCCAAGTCCATGATCAAACCACAGTAGAGTCAGCATCAGATGGTGGACATGTAGATTCCCAAGAGAAATCAGAAAAATCTATTGATTCAAGTTCAAGTACAAAAGAGGATAGTCCAGAACCAGAAAAAGTTTCACCAGAAGAGGAGAAAACAGTTGAATCTGTTGTTCCACAGGATGAAACAGTTGCACCAGAAGGTGAGACCAATGTAGAATCCTCTGATTAATTGGAACTAGATAAATCAATTTTTTGCCCATCATCATATACCCTACATTTTTTCCCCACTATCTTTTTCATGTAAATTTACTTTGGTTTTGTGGTGCTTGGCCCCTGCTTTTTCTTAGGCATGGGGAATACCATGATCACTATGCCCTTTGTAACATGTTCTTTATAGATATTTAGAACTGTCATGAAATTTCTTTTCTCAAGAATGACTAGAAGTTTTCTTTTGGTTTTGCTATTGATAAAAAAAAGAAAAAGAAAGTAGAGATGAAAATCCAGTTGTGTGTTCTACTAGCCCTGTATGAAGTGAATAATATAATAGCTCTTACCACTTTATGTCTCACCTGAATTATGTTATTTGAGTTGGATGTCAATACATTGATAAGAGAGTATGATGATAGTTATATTTAAATAACACTATTCATTAATAATTACTTATCCATAATGGTCTACAAGATTGCAATATTATATTAATATGCTGGATCAAGAAAACTCATGTAATTGAGGGGGGCCAAGTTGGGTCTCTGCCAAGTTGGAAACATTGTATTTTCACATAATACAGGTTACACTATACCCTAAAAGAATAAACATTGTATCTACAACTACAAAGACATTCATGAATAGTGTGAAGACCTATGAAACATGGAAATTGGGCCATGGTAGCTAGAAACCCAGTCACCCAGATTAGGACAACCCTCCCAAAAACAGTGCCAGCTTATGTAGCACCGACTAGATCTGATTCACTCTCCAACCAATATCAAAAAAAGGAGAATATGAAATAATCCAAGAGTGAAGGGACATAATGCATGCACATTTCTAACTTTACATGAATTGTTTTTTTCCATGTTTCAAAGACTTGATCAAGAATTTTGATTCAGAGTCATTAAATCTTGCCTACCATATCAACAAAATAGGATTATGCTTCTTTTTGACAAAGCTGGATAGCACCAATGCCTTGTCTCTTTCTCTTATATCCTTATATAAAAAAACTTATTCCCTTAATAATGCAGAGTATTGTATCATACACCTATACAAGTTATGGAACCTCATCACTCACTGACCTCTTTGCAAATCACACATTAATAGTTTATTCATAACTGTGTGAGATTTTCCAATAAATATATTTTCCTTTGGTTGAGCTTTCATAATCTCAAGAATCAAGATGATGTTCTTGGTCAACTAAACTTCTGATTTGTCTGACCTATCTAAAGCAAGGTTCTTCCATGCTTAGACCCTGCCATAGAAAATTTTGGGAAAATGAGCAATTAATTGAACTCTTTCAAATAATGATTTTGTTTAACTACTTTTCAAAACAATTAATATAAAACTTTAATTTTGATATACTAACCATATATTTTTCGATCGTTGTTCAAATTCTCGACCCCGAAAGAGAGATTAGAGTACACCCAAACACACCAATCCAGAAGTACCCTAACCATATAAAATGCTTTATAGAATTGGCTAGTCGCGTCCGTTTTTCAGATAACCATTCACGCAATCAACTTAAAAAAACAGCTATCTTTTTTGTGATCACATGATGTTACATGTTTAAAAGTACAAAATTAAATTCCTAAAGATAAAATGCAGTGATATTAAAACATTAATAATTAACCTAAAGAAATTCATTAGCTAAAGCCTTAAATAATTGAATTATACTATAAAGTAGCACCTGAAAAGGATCAGATATTGGTTAAGACAACAATGCATGTCCAATTCTTTGAAGAAAGTCTTTGTCAATAGCTATGTTTAGTATGCTCACAAGTAGGTTCACTTTTCACTAGCCTTAATACATGCCTGTTTTACTTTCCTGTATCACTTTATCATTAATAGTAATTAACTATATTTTCATGTTGTTTCTCTTGGGCAGTGTTCCTTATAGTCATTACTCATTAGTAGTTTATTTTTTTTTAATTTTAATTCTAAAATTTTTTCCCATTGTTTATTTTGGACTCAATCTACTAAGTTTTGGATCTCTCTAGTCTCTGCTCCTTCAAGTTTCACAATTCCAAGAGAGTAGCTTCAAATTTAGATTGACAAATTTTCTTGCTTCTCTTCTAAGTTATACAACCATTATAACACAAAGCAGATTCTTTTTCATCAATTTTGATTCATAATATATATATGAAGGGAGGTGAATACTACAATGATGATTTGAAAAATGTTTTCATATAAGATTTTTTATTTTAACCATTAAATGATAATTTTAGTATATATATATATTTTAAAAATTATTTTATAATTAAAATCAACTACTAGAATTACTAATTACTATATATCATGAAGTACATAAAACGCTTATATATATATATAATGATCATCACTGATTACTATAAAATTTTGATAACATTTAAGTGGTGTAGCTAAAATTTATATCACATTTTTATATTATTTGACACACTTTAATTTGAAAATAAAAATAATAAAAAATATTTAAAAAATTAGAAAATAGTCGAATATGTTGATTGGATAATTTTTTTTCATCTTTAAAGAATAAAGATGCGATGAGATACCAAAAGGTTGTGATCACGTGCCATACACATGCAGATATTGATGGCGTGTCGGCCGCAAACAAAATGCATCAACCAACTAACGTTTCCAATCAATATATAATTTTCTTTCGCATGTGATTGGTTTTTTGTTTTTTATTCTCTTTTTTCTTTTTTTCTCTTTTTCTACCTTGTACTGTATCGTGTATATTTTATAATGTTCTAATTTAAAATCAAGAGTCTTCAAAGGCAGGCCTTAAAAAAAATATAGTGATTATGTCTTGGACATTATCATACCGTAATATATATTTGTGTGTATAAGACTTATCTAACTTAGGATTTGAAAAATTAAATAAGCCCACATGACTTGATTATTATTAATTAAAGTGTATAGCTGTCCAAATTTGTGTCGAAGAAAATGATAAGATTTCACATATAAAATTCAGTGGAGTACTATATCATACTTAAGATTTAAGAGGAGCAAAGTAAAATATATATAAACTTAATTGATATGAATAAATTTGAATTTTAGAGTGAGAATGAGTTATGTTATTGTTTATTAATTAAACCGCAAAACACGCTTACTGGATTACTACACTCTGACTCTCCCACTTCAAGTCAAATCTATATCTATATATATATACAAGAACAAGAAGAACATTTATTTAGGTTGCTTTAAGCGAAAATTAATTTGTTACTATAAGGGTTAAAATTTTTTATTAAATGTTAATTCTATCTCCTAAATTTTAAACTAAGTTAAAACTTATTTAATAAAAAAACATATTTTTTATTTAATTCTATCTCCTAAATATTGAATCATCTTGGCTAAAAGTTTTCTAAACCAAAATGGTAAAGTGTTTTATGATGTTCTATCTTATTTTATATATATATAATTTTTTTATTTAATAAATATAAAATTATTGAAAATAATAAATAGATTAACTCGATTTAGTATTTTGTTTAAAAAAATAATGTAAATTTTTGTTAGTAATAATGATTTTAAAAAAATTACTCACATTAGTTAAAGAAGAAAAAAGAAAAAAAAAAGCAAATGAAAAAAATTTAGTTAATCTTAGTTATAAAATTAACTTATATACATGACATTTCTCTAATGATAAACAAAAGGTCATATAAAGACAAACATATTGCCCAAGCCATATCTTTCTTATAGTTTAGGGCAGTTCACAATGTAATAATGTACATTATAATAATGTCCTCCATCCCTGGATTTTTAGCTTATTGGTGAACGTGGCTCTCCCCATAATAAGTGTTAGCACTAATAATATTATTGTCTTTGACTCATCATGCAAACAAAATTCAATAATTGCTTGGGAAAAAAAAAATCAGAAGTTCTATACTATAGAATTTTCCCAAAATTTTGTTGAAAATTCCAACTTGACCATTGTTACTGTAATATTGTCTTATTAATGGGGGATAAACACAAGGTGTTATTATCCTCAGTCCAGTGCAAGGAAATTTAATTCCATGATAATGATGGGAAAAAATTGCGATTACTTAGTCAGCAAATTAAAATAATACTATATATTTATTTATTATCATATTAATTTGAATAGTTTCCAAGTCAATAACAAAACATCAATAAGTAATTACTAGCTTGAAGTGGAGACTTTAATAATAAGAAGGGGGACAAAGGGTTGGTCAGCCTATGATTTTACCACTATAGTAATATGTGTACTTTACTAGCTACCATTATCAATGAATAATGATGTTTAGATAAATATAACAAATCACTTTTACTAGATAAAATTAGTAAATTCATTTTTATTATAAAATGTACCTAAGTATAAGGAATTTTTAAACTTATGTTTATATAGATAAAAGTTTTTTTGGCTATAAATATAAAATTAAAAGGAGATTAGAGTTTGCTTTTAAATTTTGTAAAGAAAAAATTGAAAATATAAAATGAAAAAATAGCATTTATTAAAAATACTAAAACAATGAAGGACTTTCTCAAACCAAATAAAACCTTAGAAGATTAGGATACCTTTGGTTTGAGTTTTCACTTTGTATTTTTAGTTTTTTTTTTTCAGACTATTATGGGGGTGATAAAAAAGAAAATAGGAAGTAAGAATATAAAACAAAATTGTACTAAAAAACAGATCTCATCAGAAGTCACAGGAGAACATGGAGATGATCTGATATTAGGGTTTGCCTTTGTAGAATTTGTAATGAAAAAAGTAAGAAAAGAAAATGAAAATAAAAAATAACATTTTATTATTATTTTCTGAATATCTCAATTAAAGGAAGCAAAAGAAAGAGTGAGTGTAAAATGTGGTCCTTGGGGTGTCCTGACTATTTGATGCCTGTTCCAAGTCTTGCATGAGACTCCTTCTTTGCTATCATCTCTTTTGTCTTCTTTATAATTTATAATAATTTCTCCTTTCTTTTACCCTTGAAGGGGAGACCAAGTAAAAGTCTTCACTACACACCAATATATATAACCCAAAATGCTAACTTGTGTTAATATTTTAGTTACAAGCGTTAAACCTAAATTTTGAAAGAAAAAAAAAATTTTTTTTTAAAGATAGGTTGGGGAGAGACTCGAACCCGAGACGACATATGTCATTTGAGCTATTTTACTCCCCTAGCATTATTATTGAATAAGAAATAAAAAATAAGATAAAAATAAAAAAGTTGATCATTTAGAATTTTTCATTAAATCAATACAGAGAATTAATTTTTAATTCAATCATATTATATTTATATAAAAAATAAACCATCAATTAAAATATATATTAAAAATGAAATAACTAATTTTTATATATAAATACATTATAGTGGATTTAGTAAGTAGTTTTTAGTGTGCACATAAAGCTTGCTTTTTGATAACTAATACCAATCAATTTTTTTTTTCTAAAAAAAGGTAAACCTCTCATTTTATTAATTAATGTGGAAAAAAAAATGTTTGCAGATAATACAACATTACAAGTCCTAATAATAAACAAAACTAGAAATTAGCAAAGGATTTATATTAATATTGATAAAAGAGAAAGGGAAGACTCTCAAAACAGATCAAATTAAAGCTTCTCTACTCTTCTCTCAATTTCATATCTTCTTCACTCTTCTCTTCTCTTCTCTACTCTCCATGAGCAGGAACATGAACATCCATCATCAAGAAAGGAGCACATTCCTTCCAATGCTATGTTCAAGACCTTCCATCAAAGATGTGTCTCTCCCAAGATGGAAGAACAACAACAACCCTCCATCTTCATCTTCATCTTCAAATGAGCCTCTGTCACCAAGAATAGGTTGCATGGGTCAAGTCAAGAGAAACAACAAGATTGCAGGCTTCCCATCTTCATCATTTTCACACAAACTCATCTCCACCACAACCACAACCACTTCTTCTTCTTCTTCTTCACCTGTTATCATCAAATACACAAAACTCAAGAACATCTTCATCACTCCAAAAAATCTCATCAACGCTACTACTCCCTCAACAACAAGAACTACCACTAATACTATTAGGCATCATCATCATCATCATCAAAGGGTATTTATTGGAAAGGGTAATAGTAATGAAGGTGTTACTACCAAAAAGGGAACAAAGAATCTAATTGGTTGTTCATCTCCATCTTCATCTTCTTCTATAGGAATAGTAAGCATTGATGAGATGGATCCTCCATTGCCAGTAGTGCAGATAAAGAAGGAGAAGGTGGGAGAAGAAGATAACAAAGATAGTCTTTGGAAAAGGAGAAAATCAGGTTCACTACAAAGCTTGCAGCTTCAACAACATCATCCAAGGATTTCTCTTCAACCTACAACTGTTTGATTTCATTTCATTTTATGGGATTAATTAGTTCTATATATGTGGAATCATCCATCAGATAAGTGTTTATTAGAGTATGTAAGACAGATCCAGACATTTTTTTTTTCAAATTATCAATTACTTAACTCAGATACTCAGATATAGGATGTAAACTGATTTTTTCTTTTCTTTCTTTTTTTTTTTCCCAATTTCGAATTTGAAGTGTTGCTTGGTGATGGTAATGGTAATGGTTTGTTAGAGTATATCTCACATGGCCATAAATTTTATGGGGTATGTGAGGGATCATGTTAAAATGTCAAAGATCTAGGCTTGTATATTTACCAAAAGTATGAAGTGAAAAAAAAGAGTTTTCTTTTGTAAGGATTACAAGGTTTGTATTTGTAAAAGAAATTAGCAAAAAAAAAAAGAAAAAGAAAGATATTGGCTTTGTGCTTATCAAAATGAGGCAGCAAGGAAAAGGTCAAATAAAATTTCCATACATAAACAAACAATTATGTACATTACAAAATGGGACGGCCATTTTTCTTTGTGTGGACTTCAGAGGAACCAGCATGTGCCTATTCATATTATTTGTAACAGTAAAATGCAGAAATAATTCTAAAACATGTGAATAACAAACAATTTTAGTAATGAACTCTTATTTGTAATTATCTTTTTTTTTGGGGGTGGTACATTTATAGTTAGAATAAGAAATTAGTTACAAAATAATATAGAAAATACCCTCTCTGCTCTCTAAACACTAAATAGTGTTAGACAAGTGTTTTGTTAATAAACCCAATTGATGATGACAGAAGATTAGAACTTGAAGGCTCGAATTCTAAATGATGAAGTTAATTATTTGTGAACATAGTGAGAAAAGGTCCAGTCTTGTGTGTTCAAGTCAACAACATCATGCCTTGAAATAACGATAACATTAACATTAACAGCATTTAATATTTATTAGACCAACATATGAACAGGAAATTTCAAATGAATATGTCAAAGTTTAGGAGCAGTATAGATCTGATCAACTATTCCATAATATATTTAGATACATTCATTTAATGTTTAAATAATCATTGAGTCCACATAGCCAAAAACAAGAAAACAACCAAAAGAAATATGAGGGATTGTGGAAGAAACTGTTGGATTAAGTTGAACATAGGATCAAACTAACTACTCTTACAATAATTTGTTCCAAATTGTTTTACTTAATTAACCATAATTAATTAGTCCCTATTGTAAGGAGGTATGAATGTTATTCTAAGTGATGCTAAATTCATGAAATTATTTAAAAATGGAAAGCATCTCAGGGCAAATGAAAGTAACCGCAGTGTGAGAAATTATTAGTTGCACCGGAAACAATTCCTACTTCTTACTCTCTCCAATTAAACAATGTCATATGGACATGTCAACATTCAATTAATTTAAATTTTAAAGTTAATAATAATAAGAATCACAATATTAATTACAGCATTAATTAGGTAACATGTTTTCTCTTTTCAACCTTTTTTTCTCTTCAACTCTTTATTTCTATTATAAATATTCCAAAATTTTATGGTTTATTATAAGAATAAAAATAGAAAAGCACATAAGTCTTTTGTTTTCTTTCATCAATAATTTTTTTTGTATTTCTCTTTATAATTTTTTTTGTACTTTTCTAATTGTGTTTTGGTTGTTCCTGTTATTTCTTATGAACAGAATGGTGAGGAAAATTTGAAATAAAAAAAATACACAAAATATGCGTCCAATACTACTATAATTTTATAAAATTTTATAAAAATTTTGTTTTGTTATATATAAAATAATTGTGTTATATTTATATGTTTTAATTTGGATGAAATTTAATAAATAAAATAATTGTACATATAATGTTATTAAAAAAATAATTATTTAATTAAATTCATGCATTTAAATATATTTTTAGGTTGCCAATTTAAAATTAATTTCTTGTTAACGTTACAATATATGATTGAGTGGATGTTTACATTTTTTACACTTAATATATATAAAAATTAAATTTAAAATAAAAACATTATTTTTTTAAAGAAAAAACAAAAAAATAAAGAAGATAAACTTGTTTAACACTGTTGATGAAAAATACACAAAAAACTTATAAAGAGAAGTACAAAAATTCGTTGATGAGAGAAAAAACAAAACTTCCGAGCGTTTTGATTTTTTATTCTTGTAACAAATAATAAAATTTTACAAGCTTATAGGTTACAAGAGAGAGAAAAAAGAGTTGGAGAGAGAAAAATGTTGAAAAGAGAAAACATGTTACCTAATTAATGTTGTAATTAATATTGTGATTCTTATTATTATTAACTTTAAATTTTAAATTAATTAAATGTTGACATGTTCATATGACATTGTTTAATTGGAGAGAGTAAGGTTATGTTTGGTTTAGCGTTGAGAATTATAAACGCGCGTTTGAGTGTCTTGAACGCATCAATTTTATGTTTGGCTTGTTTTTCTATTCTGAACGCAGAAGTGATTATCCGTTCTCAACCCACATTCATAGGAAGCTAAAATTTCTAGCTTCTCCGTTCCGCGTTAGCGTTGGGAAACTCTCTACCCTTTATTTTCTCTACTAAAAAAGAAAACATTTATATATGTTTTAGTCGCAATAAAAATAAATATTTAATTTTTTTTAGTACTTTTTATATTTTAATATTTTATTCCTTTTTATTATATTTCTTTCATTAATATGTTTTATTTTATTAATATAAATATCTCTTTTAGATCCCAAAAGAAAAATATAAATATCTCTTTTAGATATATTATTATTTCTGTGGTATTTTTATTATTTTTTGTCATAAAGAATTTTTTTATTTCTGTTAGGAGATTTATATTCATGATACTAAATAAAAGAGTACTCAAAGTACTAAATATTATTGAAATATTTTTTTGACTTTATAAAATTTATGATGATAATTTTTATACACCGTTTGTTATTGTATTTTTTTATAAATACAAATTATCGATTATATTAGAAATGAAAAATTAAATAAAACATTAATTATAAGCCATAATACAATGATAACTAATATAAAGTTGGAGAAAAATAGTTTTAAGAATAAAATTATTGAGAATATTAGAATAAGAATGCGATGTAAAAAGAATACTAAATTAATATTGTTATGTTGATATTTAAAATTTATAGAAAATGCGACATATTTAATGAAATATTCTTATGATGTATATATAAAATTTATATTATTTTATGTTATTTTTAATTTAGTAAGTAAATATTAATTTTTATCATAAAATTGATTAATAACATTTATTTAAATATCTAAAATAAAAATTATAGTATAATAATTTAAAAATTAAAAGTGATTTTAAATAGTGTAATCCAAACAACATTAATCAATTTTGATACAAAATTGCCAAACATAAATCACGTTAAGGCAAACTTACTTTTGATCAAAATCAAGTTTCAAGAATCAAGTTGGTACAAACTCAAATTTACAAACGCCAATCCAAACACACAGTAAGAAGTAGAAATTGCTCTCGGTGTAACTAATAATTTCTCCCGCAGTGGCCTCATTGTTCATAAAGTCATTACATTCACAAATGAGAAAATAAAGACAACTAACATCAACAACAACAAAGCCTTGTCCCACTAAATGGGGTCGACTACATGGATCAAAGGACGCCATTAAGTTCTATCATGTATCATGTTTACAGAGAGATTATTTACATGTAGGTATCGTTTGATCACCTCATGAATGGTATTCTTCGATCTTCCTTTTCCTTTCACTCATTCTCTTCGAGGCCCTTCCAAATTTCAATCGGAATATGAGAAAATGAAGACACCATAACTTATTACAATAATAGCTATGGTTACATTATAAAACTTAGATTACAATAATAGTGCATCAAAATAAATTAGATAACTAAATGAGTAAATGTTGAAGGCGAAAGTTTGGCAGGCACCACAATCTTCATCGAGATTAGATATATTATTATTTCTTAATGTAAGCAATTAATTTCAACCAACCACATAAAATTTTCTAGGAACTGACTGAAATAATTGTGGGGAGTACATGTGGTGCCCTGAACTGAGTTATCAAGAAATTTGAATATACCTGCCGACAAGGCATTAACATGTTAGGTGAGGCAACCTTGATTTAAGATTATGAGAATTTTAGTGAGACGTAGCCGCAAAATTAGAACTTTAGGTGAAGCTACTAGTACGGCTTCACATATTACGGACCCAAACTTTGAAGCAGCCATCTACTACAAGATCATGTCTTGTATTCTCTGTGCCTAAACAGTTACCTACCGCCTCAAATAACAGGTAGCAAATAAGTCTATATAAAAGGGAACTTGATGGGGAGAAAAACGAGGGTTATCAACAACAAAAAATGAAATTGGATCAATTATAAACTACATCAAAATAACAGGAAATTCTGTTAGAATCTTACAGCTGACAATCAGCATTGACACTAAACTACTAACAACAGAAATACAGTATAAGAAAGGACTACCAAAAGAGAAAAAAGAAAAAAAAAATCAGATGGAATGTTACATAATTTATACGCTTGGTATATCTGATTGCTAAACACAATCCCTGTCAGAATTAATTCGACTGTCACAATATGTACACCAAACTTTACAGAGAAAACAGGTGATGCTCCTGGATCGTTACAAGGCGGCATGCTTCTGTTCTTGAATCCCTCAAATACCAATAAAAACCGAATGAGAATACATGCCCTTCTATTCTAATACATGTAAATGCAAGATATGGCTATGGCTCACCCCACTGTACAGTTTTACTCTCATAATGAATGTACAACAATGCAAGCAAAACTTCCATCCTGCCACAGCAGAATGCTACGTTCTGCAATGATGATGCAGTGTCCAGAGCTGACCCCCACAATTTTGACACACTCAAATATCCGGGCGCAAATGGCTTTGGCACCAAATATGGTGGATGTCAGCCACAAGGGCAAATGCCCAACCAGGCTGGGAAGCAACACTTTCACCGGTTTTTTCCACTGGTTCACTAGCTTAAACATTCTCGTTAAACTGCTTATCATTTGACAGACAATCAGCAGGAACATATGCATATCCTTTTGGTAACCTCATATTCTTCATAGACGCTTCGTCCGACGTCATTACGAGCTCTTTGCCAAATGTGTCTGCTTGCTGTAAAATTACAAACAACCATGAATAGTTGACCCACTAAATGCTACGTAAAAGCTAAACATTCCTAGGAGAAAATGAGACAGTGAAACAGGGCATTGCACACCTTTCTAGATTTGGATCTCAATCCAGAACTCTCGTCTGAAATATTGCGTGATGCGGCATAAGCTCTTCGAGGAATCTGCTTGCCAGAAAATTGAACTCTCTCTGGGATCCTGTGATTGTAGCGACTTTGTGAGGTTGAGCAGTCATCATCCAATTTGGGATCAGTGTCCATGGATACAGCAGCTCTGAGACGATGCTTGTCTGGAACTGAACTGTCCACAGTTATATCATCGGATCTTTGGATTGCCTCACTGCATGATCTGTATCCCTCTGTGTTTCCTCTCAGGGACGTTGTAGCTGATTCTGAACTACCATCTGGAAGGATGAAAGGGCTATGAACGAGCACAGACCTAGCAACATGATCTCTTTTGAAGGCAAGTATATCATGCGAGCAAAGAACCAATTCACGCTGTAGTTCATAAGACCAGAAGTCAACCATCAAAATAACTGTACAAAAACCTTAACACAACAAAACCCCACCATACAAATATATGCAACAAAAAGAAACAATGTAGTACCCAATAGTGGAAAACCACAAGGGCCATCACTCAGTATTAAGATACCTTCAATTTTTCACGTTTGACAATTCTCTCACAAAGGAGACGTAATCTCTCCAGTTCAACCTGTACAATAGCATTCAGAAACAATACAGTTATATGAAGCCAAATCAGCTACAATTAGTAATATACATGAGAAGACTTGCACGTGTAATAATCACAGATATTCCTTCACATGCACTTCATCTATAATGTTAAGTTATGATAGGTATATAGTCATTCTAAATATTAAACACCTAGCTTATCGCACTGTAATATTACAGTGCTAGAAAAGTTTATTGAAGCACAACCAAATACGGATCAAGCTGCCATTGAGTTGAAGTCCAGAACCGGGAAAAAATCAAAACCACAATCAACATTCCACTCGCAACAATAAGCTCATAAATTTAAACCTCAAGGAATGAGAGGCTAAAATTTTTTAAAATCATAACATGGAATTGTTGGCCAGGAAAAAATGGCATGATATTTCCAGCAACAAATTGTTTCACAGCACACCTTAGTCATCTTGGTTACACTAATCCTGTTCAAAGGCATTGATAATTTTCACAAATTGTAAGACTATATGGACTTAATAATCAAAGCGACATTAACACAACTTCATATTTTTAATTAAGTGTTGGTATATTATATTATTAAGCACAAGCACAACCAAGAAAAAATAGGAGAAAAGTAAAAGAAAATGAAGAGTGAAGCCTCACCCGAACTTGCTTCATACTTTTAAACTCTTCAATTCCATGTTTTTCAGACTGAACAAATGAGGGAGGCATAAGAATATAAGATATTGCTATGTTGGAACAAGAGAAAGGACATTGTACTACTAAATACAAAACCAAACCTTTGCCTTTTGCTCCAAACTATGCTTTTCACAGTAAGCCTTGTGTTGTGGTTTGCCACTAGTAGTCCTCACAATCATATAATAACCTGCACTTCTAGCGCATGATGGATGGAAAGAGGTTTGACAATGGCCATAGCAACACTGCATTCACCATATTAACATTTGAAAGAAAATAAAAAAGAGAGATTTTCAGAACAGAGAGGATTCATGGAACAAATGCGAGAGGAAAATAATCCCCTTTATTATCATTACCTTCATACATACACCATGCTTGCGGTGGCAAATGCAACATTTGTCAACTCCCTTCAGAACAGACTCCTGAAATTTGACAATGTAACAATAAAGTCATTAGAAAAGAAAAACGCTCCTAAAGCTTTTTCTTTTAATATTTAGAATAAAAAATGGAAGGAACGAAAACAGAGAAGTAAAAATTAATGTGAGTTAACTAATGTTCAATTCAAAGAACATACCATTCCTTCAACTGGATTTACTTGGCCTCTCCTGAATGTTGACTCGAAAACCCACTGGTATAGATAGCAAATATCAAGTAATAAACATTTAAGCAAAAAGGCAGTAGAAGGATGACAACACTCCCAAAGAAAAAAGAGAAAAACCTCAGCACAGAACGCATGAATCCATTGACCATCAGAAGATTTCCTAAAAGCTCCAGTAGTACCACCACAAAGGGCACATTCTGCAACAAAATAAGGCTTCTCCCAGAAATTGATGGCAGATGCTGCACTGCTTCTTGATGTTACATCTTCACATAATTCACAGTACCATGGGCCAGTAGTTTCTTTCACACTTCGATAACAGTCCAAGTGCACGGCAACCTGCAACATGGAAAAGCAACTAAGAGACATGGATTCAAACAATTAAGTACCTGAAAAAGAACCGAGGCAGAAGACTGAAAACCTTGCAACCAGAGCAGACAAGGATGGGGTTAAACAAAGTCTCAGAGCGTCTGCAGATATCACACGATTTAGATTGCTCCTTAGAATATTCTGAGGTTGGCAAGCTGAAATCAGAATATTTCTCTGATGACGTTCTTGTCACAGCTACTCTTGAAAGTGTCTCTTTAGCTCTTGGCATTGGCTGAGAACAAGCACCATTCCTCCCACTTAAAGCATCCAACTTCAACAAATTCTGTAAGTAAGAACAAGTATACATGACCTCCTGTCGTCAATAAGAACAAGCACAAGTACTGCTTGCTTGATATATGGAAGTTGAGAAAGAGACAAGTATATATGACCTCTTGTTGCATAGATTCATCTATAGAGTCTTTTCGGAAGGAAGAAACCCGAGAAGATGCTGCAGCCGCAGCAGTTGCAGCAGCCAGAACAGCTTGTGCTTCCTTGTGTTTTCTTTCTTTCCTGCCTAGCTTTTTTGCCTCCCTAAGATCACGCAGATATCGATTAACAATCACAGAGTCCCACCTTTGCTGATGTGCTGCATCAATCTCCTGTGGCAAGCTCTTCGCAATATTGGAGATTAAGTTATCTGCATATGCAAAAACAAGCAAATTAAACATTGCTTGATTGCTATAATGAGTAACAAGTCAAAAGTACCAAACTGCGAGGTAGAATACCAAGCAAATGATATTTGAGAATTTAGAGGTTAAAAAAAAAAGAAGGCGGACGAGGGGTGAGGCAGACCAGTAAACTTCTTTTTTGCAACTGCATTCTGCAATAATCTATGCTGTAAAAATATAAGTTCCCCTTCCACTTCATCTTCTGGAGAAAATTCCAAAAGTTCCATTTTTCCAGAGCCATGCAACTGCTCTGTATTTCCTTGACCAGGCTTGGAAATACCAGTGCACATTAATTGCTGATTATCAGTACTTGAGCAGCAACTAGAGCCAGCAGACTTAACCAAAGTAGAAATACCCTTCTCCCTTGGACCTGCTAGGAACGTATGGGTCAATTAAAAAAGATTATACTGAACACTAAGTAGTAAGTAGAAGTCTAGCACTTAATATATGGTCATTCTAATTTCCCAAATACTTAGAAACCTATTTATTTGGGAATGGATGCCATCACAAAGTTGATTCTGACATTCTACTTTGGTACTTCAAATTGACATGTTTCATACCACTACATCATACAAACAGGGTAAGAAGTACTTGGAAAATTAGAAACAATTTTGTATGAAATATTTAGAAAATTAGAATCTATCTTACCTAAAATATTCAAATCTATCTTACCTAAAATATCCTCCAAGTTCACCCCATTATGAATCTGCAGAAACTTCTTGATGGATGGGTGAATGTAGCTAGAGCTGGCTTCCACCTTTCTGCATTGAAAACCATGAAAGGCATCACCTTTTAAATGAGAAACCCAACTTACTTGAATCAAATAGAAAATAAAAGATTACCTACTAACACAATTAGAGAGAAAAAAGTACATGCGGAAAATAACAAAACAGCCACTTCAAAAAGCTCACATGGAACCACAATCAGGAAGTTTCGCAGCAGAATAAAGAGGACAGAAGCCATCAGAAAACATTGAAGCATTCTGCAAATAGAGCTTGGACATTTCTTCTGAAACACATTCAGATAAGTTGGATTTGTGTGGTTCATCTTCATTTCCTGCATATCATAACCATACATTAAGACTAGTTAAGTATATGAACAACATAAATTGTCAAGTAACACTTTTGCAGTTAAAAGCAAATCAAGGTCCTTCAAAGCATGTCTATCATAGATTACAGTATACAACATACAGCCATATAATACAAGCATTTCTGGAAAGACATTGCTACGTAACTCTTAACTTCCTAAAATGACAAGTTAAAGATGAAGCCATACCTTGAACTTTCGGAAGCATATCCTCAGAATTGGTTATGTCCTGCAGGAATTGTAAAACAAAAACATAAACATAAGTTATGCTGTTTTTCCAACTTTGGATTGAAACGAACACATTGCTATGGGTGGCCCTCAAAGATATAATGCAGATGTACTAGAATACTTTTATGACAACCTAAGTCATACCACATTTCAAAATAACTCTAGTCACTATATTTCACACTCAACACTAAAAGACCTCTAAATGATTCAGAATTACGCTTCATAGTAAAATTAATTACTAAAGAAGACAAAAGAACTTCTAGAAGATAAAATTACCACTACAGTAGCATCTGGAGACACCTCATTAGAACTTCCTGGATTTTCATGGTCCAGCTGATCAGCTCTGAATATATCACCAGTAACCCCCTCGGATGAACATATCACTTTATTATCCTTTAAAATCCTAATGTTGCTGACAGTTCTCCTCCTTGGTGGTACTGACTTAACAGCAACAGGATCCAACAAACCCGAATCAGATATTGGAAGAGCAACAGAACGTTCTGCAGCTTCATTTTCATCCTTGGAAGGAACAGGTGGTTTGAATTTGACTTTTAAACCTTTATGAAATGCAGCAGTGTACACATGAGCTTTTAGCCACGTGACTATTTTGTCAGCCACATCAGGGTCCATATAAGCTTCCTGCAAGAAGGTTTATTACCAACAGATAAGAACAATATGTAAAAAGAAAATTTTGAACTAATCATTTCAACAAAATGGTCATTATGAAATCAGAGTAATACATTGATATTTGCAGTTAATGCATCTGGTGAAATTCCAATCTCCATTGCTACATCCTTTGCATCAACTTTTCCACGGTCTATCAGCTGCAAAGAGTGAATTTAGACTTGCAATAAGAATAAAAATAAGATCAAATTTGAAACGAATTATAGCTTCATCCTAAACAGATACAATCAACATATTAACACAGAATTTTAAGGAAATGATAGGTTCATCTGTTTTAAACAGATATAACCAAAACATAATAGATATACCTTCTTTAAAACAAGTGCAAAACTGAGGGAGTCAGATGCAACACCATTCTCATTGGTCTTCCCTACCATTCCAACATTATGTTGCTGAACAGCACCACATCCAGACAGGTTACCGGCAATTATCCTGCAATCAGACAGTCCTACATCTTGCAGTCCATTGTGGTTCAACTTATTGGGACTACCACATCCAATTTTCAACTTGTGCTTGCTATTTACTGGAAGGCCATTAGCTTCAAGAAAATTATTGCCAATAGCAAGGGAGTCTCCTAATGGCAAGATGCCCCTGTTATCTTGTGAGTCTGAGTGTTTCAAGCAAAAAGCCCGCAACTCAATCTGCAATGAACAAACTGATGATCAATATTAAAAACACTAAAGTTGAAACATTTGCGACTAAGAAAAGGTCCCTAGCCCTTTTTTGTCGTTAGGGAAAGGGGATTCAATGCCCAGACTCCAGAAAAGATACACATTACTACTCACATTGTCATCTCCATACTTTGCGCACACCTCCATCCTGTGTCGAGCTTCCCTTGCACATAACGGATGGAAAGAAGTCCTGCAGGTTCCTGATACACCATCCAGAAGGAAATTGTTACAACCTAAGACTTTGGCAAGAACTTGCAGACAACGAGTTGATACCAGCACCCAGAAAAAGCAAATATATCAAATCAAAATGAGCCACACAATCAAAAGGATTCATTTAGAAATGGTATCAGTAGCAGCAACAAATCAAATTATTGATAGTACCACAAAATCATAATCAAACATAACAGTTGGAAATAACATATTCAGCAGGAAAAAAAAAGTAAATAGAGAGTAATTCTGCTACATATGGGATCCGGGCTCAGAAAATGCTATGACGATGTTGACAGTACTTAATCCTAATCCGAAAGCTTATTTATCTCAAAAGGTTGAAAACAACATATGAAGCACCTATACTTGGCTGTTAATATTTAAAAAAAAAAAAAAAAGAAAAGGCTGGCACTCATAATAACAACAGCACCACTAGTTGGCTCCTAGAGTTTACATATATGTATATATCACCTTGTTGGTTTCTATGGAGGAATGATGTCACAAATGCAGTGGTTCACTCATCGATACTTGTCATTCATTCAATAGAATCAAAACAGAACCAATACATACACACTTCATCTGAAAAACCCAAATGACTAATGTGCTATCCTGCCACAGAATAGCATGTCAAAGGTAAATTACAAACAAGGTAGAAAAAATTGAGCCCTCTAAACAACTTTCAGAAAAATGTAAATTGACTATATTCAATATTTTTATCTTTAATAATTCTGCAAGGCCAACCTTCGACTTCCCTCAAGAAGGGGAAAGAACTGTTTTTGGACCAAGGTTCAACAGAATATCAGATTGCAACAGAAAGACATACTGAAGCCGTAAAAGTTATTTTCTGCCCAAATAGGCAAAACATTATTATAATGCAAACTATAGTGTAACAAAAGGACACATTAGCAAGAGAAGCAAAACCTGGGCAATTCAAATACCCAGAAGCAGTGTTAAAATCCCTAGCCTCTTCAAGCTCTACTCTAACTAAATTGTTGGGCAGTTAAAAAGAGAAACAAATATTATTCACATTATTGAGTTCATCATGCCCGACCACCAACATTCAACAAAACAACGTCAAATCAACATCAATGGCGTCAGACTCTCCTTAATTTATGCTGCAAAGGATATTTGAATGGAAAGGTGCCCAAAATACAACTACTCGCATTGACATTAACATTATATGTATACATATTATATACAAAATTAATATTATTGATCATACCGGAACTGGCCTAAGAAACATAAATTGTACACTAGAAAAGGTAAAAGTAAATAAAACATAACAGAAAAGGATAAACAAAAAAAAAACCCAAAAAAACAAAGAACATACCATGGCTACACCGAACACATGCACCCCACTTCAGTTTGCAAATATTACACACCAATTTTCTCCGGGTTTCCTTTATTGACCCCACATTCATAACAGGTTCCATCTTCTTCAAATCGTCTACATAAACCTCGGGCATCCACAGAGAACAAAACAAGTGCACAAAATTCACAGACTCAACGCCTTCCACAGTGCCATCAACTGGTTTCAGAGCACCACCTTTAATCGGGCAAAGCACACAAGGATTTACCGTCCCCTCAACCCCACGTTTTAGCTTACACCACGAGCACAACCAAGACTCATCTACACCATCTTGCACACCATAGCACATTTGATGAACTGCCACTTTACAAGAGGCACAAACAACCAACCGGTTCAAATCTCTGCCGGCATCTCCAGTGCCACAATAATGACAAAATGGTCCATCCCCATCACTAGGACTGGTCATTAGAACTTTCTGTAAATCAGCATCCCCATTCAAAAGCTTCCTTTTCTTTTTAGGGCGCTCAGAAGTCAAAGAAACCTTACTCCTACAACCTAATAGCCACTCTAAACTAACACACGAGACATTTTTTCCATCATCCTGAGGCAAACCGTTTTCGGCAGCAACATTGTCAATCGACTCCACTCCCATTATACATTCCTCACTTCCCAAGTCTTCATCAACCTTTTTATCATCCTCGCCACTAACTAAGTCCACTTTCATTGCATCTTTCTTTTCCTCCTCACTACTATTAACTACTATATTGAGTCTCGGAGAATTCCCCAAAACCGGAATAGAGAAACACTCGCCAGAAGCTAACCTAGACAGCGAAGAAACATCCACTAAGGTATCAATATCACTCAACGACAAGTCCCTAAAATACTCCTCAGTCTCGTCCCAAATGTTGAAAGCACGTGCCTTCTCGCTCCCCCTAGATGATTTCTTCTTCTTCTTCTCGCCCCCGGACCGAACCTTCTTATGCCGCCGACGGTTATCCCCATGGCGGTTCAGCAAACTAGCTAATCCACTTGGCAGAGTAACCACCCCAGAAGTGGACGCTTCTTCTTCATAAGGGGAACGCTCGGTCAGGGCCTTCCTCGCCTGAGAAAAGTAGTCAATTTCGTACACAGCGGAATTATTGGAGGTTACCGGCAATTCCGCCGGAGAATCCACCGGCGACAGCGTAGCCTCGGCGGAATCCGCCCGTTGTTGAGCACCGGAAGCCGCCATGTCCTTCCTCCGTTGACATCGGCCAGAGCTGGTCATCGCCGGCAACAACAAGGTGCACAAGAGCCAGAACATTCCATCATAGAAATCGAAACCCTATCGTTAGAAATTAAGTTAGGGTTCAGTGCGGAACCTACCACGCAGCGTTTGCAGAAGAACCAATCGAGGTTCGTTCGGTGACTCAGATTGAAAGACGGACGAACGAACGGAGATTGAAGACGAAGAGGATAAGGGCCGTTTTCTAGGGTTAGGGTTCAATTTTTTTGTTCGGATCCGTTTTTTAAGAGTTTTTGTAATTTTTAGTATTTTTTTTCTGTGCAGTTCGATTTCGTTTTCGTGGGGGCGTGGGGTTAGAGAGAGAAAGAGAGTGAGGAGAGAGAGAATATTAAAAGGTTGTAGAAGAGAGAGAAAGATTCGCGTTTTTTCTTAGGCACTGTTTTGCTTTAGAGAGAGAGAGGTTCCTTCTTTTTGAAGATATTTTTTTAATTTTATACGGAATGAAGAGGAGTATCTATACGGTGTTGTGAGGCTATACGCTACGATTGAGCGTGCCAGAGAGTGAGGTACACGTGGCACAAGTGACGTTGAAAGAGAGGAAACGTGCATCTCACCCGCTACCTACTGTTATCATCAGTGGGATGGAGATAGGAGCATTGAAAGAGTGAAAATGATAACAATTAAACAAATTAAATTAAATTACTTCAAAAAAAAATTAAATTAAATTAAATAACGCTTTCAGTATTAATATTTTGTTGATGAAGAAACTAGAATGCTTTCAACTTTCCTTTAAACGAACCTTATGCCTTACTCACATATACTAATGATGATCTCGGAAATCAATAAATTACTCTTTCAAGATATAAAATATACAAGGGACAATATTTTTAAGATGTAGACTGTCAATTGTTAATTAATAGAGAGATGATAACGTGACTTCTTTCATTAATCTTTTACATTATATATTTGTATAATTTGTAAAAAAAATGGAATTATTAAAAAATAGAAGTGATATTATTATTGTTATATTAAGAAAACTTTTATAAACAATTTTAAAATTTATATTTTTTAATGGATTTACTATACATTTAATAAGATAAAAATTTAAATATTTATATTAATAATAAATTATTATATATCTTTAAAATACATATTAGTTAAACCTATATTTATATTATTTTAACAAAAATTTATTCTTGATTAATTATAAACGGATTATTATAAACTAGTACATCAAATGGCACTAACTAGACAACAAAAAGAAGAAAAAAGCACTAATGTAGTGTGTTGACTGTTGAGTCCCTATTTAATTTATTAAATATCTATAAAAATAATGAAGATTCACTTAGTTAAAAATATAAGTAGTTTATATGGTGTGTAAATTCAAATTGGTCCAAATTAAAATACTCATCCAATCCAATCTAAAAAAATTGAAAACTCAACATAAATATACTATTTTTCAATTTATAAGGTCAAAATAGATAATTAATATTTTAATAATGTTAAGTAATCAATAAAATTTTGTCAACATCAGTAAATAACTTAAATTGAATATTTTATATTTTTAAATTTTGGAGGTTCTTTTTTTAAAAAAATATAAAAAAAATTTTTATCATTAGTCACTCACCAAAAATCCAAGAGGGAATGAGGTTCAAATATGGACAAAGTTTTAAAGAGTACAAAAGAGTACATCAACAAAACATAAAATAAATAAATAACAACATCAAAATCTAAAAAATAAAAAAATAAAATAATTAGAATATTCCAACCATTTCACTAATTCTGAAAGAGTAATGCTAGGGAAGCAATAGGGAGTCAATGAATGTAATTAAGGAAATAGTGGGTGGTAAAAGGTGAGAGAGAAAAGAAAGAAAAATAATATTGGCTCCTATTATTTTTCTAATATTGGCTACCAAGACTTTCTCATTCTGAAATCAACACCAAACCTTTCTTGAGACATCTTCTTCTATTCTAGAAAAATATAAAGTTGGATGATGGTTGTTTTAGGTTTAGGGTGTTCCATGATTTTTATTGTAAATATTATATAAAAAGTGGTTACAGATATTCTATTTTTTGTTGAATGATTTATTGGTTAGAAAATCATTAATTACCTATAATTTTTTTTAATTTTTTTAATTTTTTTTTAACATAATTTTAAAGAATGATAAAGCAAGAAATTGTATCTTCCACTAGAAGCATGTTTAGACCAAAATCCAATCCACATTGAGTTAACGAAATTTTATCCAAACACAATTATATTCGTTTGAGACAATTCTAACATACTTTAAAAAATATTCAACTACAAATCAAATACACACTGAATCAGCACTAATTTAGATTTAGATTTTGAAAAACCATATGAATTTGATCATATTTCACATCCGCCTCTTAAAATCAATGCAATTACATTCAAATCGATATAATAATATTATTTTATTATTAAATTTAAAATGTTACTTCTAATATTTTTTATACATTTTCATTTTATGTATTATTGTTATTTAATGAATATTTTATAAATTTAAAATGAGATTTATTTATTTATTTTAATCAACCTATAATTTTACATTGTTAGTTTTTCAAGTTACCATTTTTTACTTATTATTATGTTATGCTGGCTATTTAATATTCTAACGAAGACTTATCATATATTTTTTATTTTTTTATTTATAACACTGTAAATCTAATATAATTTAAACTGCTTTGAATTGGATCGAATTGTTTAAAGAAAATAAATTATTCCGAACCGATTTGAATACACTTAGTTTGGATTGAATATTTTTTTAAACAATTCAATCGAATTTAAAGTGGTTTAAATATATTACTTGGGTCTGACTATTTAAATATTTGATTCTTTTAAAAAGATGTTAAAAATATTTTAGTGAATTATTTATTAAAATGAATATTTGTATATGTTCTAATTAAATATAAAATTATTTCTTCTAACAAAAATATTTTTTAAAAGACAAATAATTTTCCTAAAACTCAATAAATAAAATATATAATTCAGGTACATTTGATTTTATATGAAGTTGTCAATTTGCACCGTTAGATTATATTTTGATCAAATATATCAATTCATCTAAAGATGATTAACAAGCATTTACTGCATTTGAGTATCCACCTACAAACTAATTCTCAAATCTTAAGGGACTATTTAAGTCTAAAAGATAAAAAATAGAGATTTTCCAAGTAAATATAAATTTAATTTTAAAATTAGAATTTTTTTTAGGAGTAGGGCATGGGCATAAGAAATTTCTAGTCTAGGAGTAATGGACACACAAGCCTTGTGATCTGGCAGCTGCGAAATCTGTTTTGGTGTGTTTGGGGTTTTAGGCTGCGAAATTGAAACACTAACCGCCGACGATGGACTTGATGGAGTTATGGGCAATCTTCGGCCCCGGCGTCGCCGGCGCTGTCTTCGGCGCCGCCTGGTGGATCTGGCTCGACGCCGTCGTCTGCAGCTCAACCACCGTCCCCTTCCTTCACTACCTTCCAGGTTAATTCCTTGCTTCACAATATCACTTTCTCTCTCTTAGGGTTCCAATTGTTGAGATTATGCGTCTGATTGCTGTTTCAATTTTCATTATCTGACAGGAATTTTTGCATCTCTTGCGGCTCTGATGTTCAATTGCGTTAGAAAAGAAGACATTGATTATTCCCCCTACGATGAGGGCGAGTGGAGGTGCGATTACTTAGTTTTTAGTTTTTACCCACTCCTGATTCGTTTTCATGTAACTTTAACTCAACACAATTCAATGAAACCATTGCATGCTGAATTTAGTTTACTTTTAAGTATAACTATAGGTATAGGGCTTTATTCCTTGGTTATTTTGATTGTGCTTAATGAGTGTGATGGAACTGTTGATTCACCACTTGGTTAGGTTTCCTTTGGGTTAGAGTGTGACCAGTGACTGTTAGTATTTCAAATCAGCTCACTTAATACATGAGTTAGGATTATGCAAGTCAGATCATACGGTTGTGGGATGAATTGTTTATCTACCTATATATGTTAGAAAAGACAGAATGGCCTTTGTAGTGAGTTTAAGCTTCCTCAGCATGCAGGCTGAGGTATCAGTTCAAGTAGAATTTGAAACATTTTAAAGAATGTTGATGTCCTTGTATGATAGATTGATAAGGAGTGTGTATGTAAATATATCTACTCTCAAGAATTAAGAACAAGTGAGTCCTTAATTCCTTATACCCTTGGTCTTGAATCTTGACACATTACTGAATTATTGATCAGACCCTCTTGTATTTTTTTTTTACCCTGTTAGTAACTTGAATGGTGTTTACCCTTATTATATTTTGTTTACCCCTTTTTTGTTTTCGTCTCCCCTAAAAATCTGATTACTATGCAAACATTTTAAATTGTAGTGGAAACTGTGTTAAGTGAGGATGGTAAAACAATGTTATATTGTATAACCTTATTGTGAACCATGTGGTGACCACGTTACTTGATTAGTTTCCGCAACCAATACAAATATAAAATTCAAATGAGAGAGTGATTATTGCTGTTTGTTGCCTCTTGCAGTCTTGCATCAAGTAACAGATGAAATAACTTTGATAGTCCTACATTTAGGTATTTCAGTATTTGTCATGGTTATCTGAATCAGACCTGACCAGCCAGTTTGTACCAGAAGAAACTGGTGAACCTTTTTTATTTATTTATTCTGAGAGCGGGGAAAAAGCGAAAGGGGTATACATAAACTGGTTATTTGTCCTGTTTGGATTGGTTATGCATTTAAGTTGGTCAAATCAATATGAACGCAAGGGATGATCCATTATCACTTAGCATTCATTTTGTGCTATCACTTGCCAATAATAATCCATATAAAATATTAAATTGATTTACATTGTATTTTTTTATATATTTATTTAATTTCATGCAGTTTATCTAGAGATCTAATGTCTTGGCTTAGTTAACCACCGGTCCAGGTTTAATATTACTGTCTTGATTGTCTAGTCAAAGAATAACAAAATAGGAATCACATGGCTCTCTTCGATTTGTTGTTTTTATGTTATACAGATTGTTTTAATTCATTTCTCTTCCAAACAGATTAAAGCTATGGCTTTTCGTCGCATATGTTGTGTCCTTTGTTTCTTTAGCCGGAGCAGCTGGCCTACTCATCCAAGATTCACTAGATAAATCTGCTCCTTCAGTTTGGACAGGAGTTGCTGGTGTTTTGCAGTGTGTTTTTGTCTTGATCAGGTTAGTTCTGTATGCTTTGAAAAATGATAATTTTTCTACTTAATTTGTATATCTATTTCTTCTGTCCAAAAGTTGCTTTATATTTTGCATAAGTTTGTCATTGTCCAAGAGTTCTTTTAGCTCATTGTTCATTTAGGATAACCTAGCTGACCCCCATGTAAGGCGATGTTGATTGTGTTAAATAAAATTTTCTGAACTTTCTCTTGAATCGAACTTTGAAAACTTACTATTGTCTTCCATGATACTATTAATTTTAAAAGGATTAATACTCCCACATATGTCAGTCCTGAATATGGTTGAGATTGTACCCTTTCTTTAATGCTTGCATGTTTTAATGCAAATTTCATTGATTACAGTGGACTGGTTTATTGGACTTCTCATCCTGAATAAGGAAAACCAAGATAATGGCTTGGAACTTCAAATTATACCAGGTTATGTCCACCCATTTACCTTCTTGGTTATTTAATGTGACAGGAAGTAGTTGGCCACTTGTAAATCAGTGTATGTAAATTGTGCTAACAAGCTTGAGCATAAGTGGATTCATATATTGCTTGCTACATATGGTTGATCAAAGATCTATCGCCCAATTTAATTCCAGTTGCTTGGTGTTGGAATCTTTAAGCTATTATTTTATCTTTTTAATAAAAATTTGGAAGGCATACCAGAATGTAAACTCTCTTGGTCATAACTGGGTATAACTCTGCAGTTGGCTATGTCTAAACGTTTGTGTGTGGGGAGATCTGTACAACGTGTTTTAGTGGAACATTTGGCCATAAAAAGCTTCATTACTGATCAATGCTTTAATAATGATGACAAATTGACAATACAATAAGATATAACAGTTTTAGAAAGAGGTAACCACCAAAATTGCCCTGAATTTTTTAAATGACAAAAGTGCCCTCCAATTTTCATAAAATATTACAAAAGTATCCCTTTGTTAATAGCTAACAACGTTAACGTTGTGATAGTTAGCTTAGGATTTGGTAACCCTCTCAAGAAGAGGGCTTTGAGAGGGGTACCGATAACCTTTCTAAAATTAATTATAAAATATACCTTGTATATATTTTTTAATATTAAAAAAGTATCCTTTATTTATACTATTTTCTATTTTTGGTCAACTTTTTCTGTGCACAGGACCAACAACCAATCTTTACTTTCTCTGTCATGTCTCTCTCTCATTATATCTTGCTTTGGCAATTTCGTCCCATGGTTCATCTTTTAGGAAAAGTGTTAGGTATACCGGAGTATCGGTATATCTATAATCTGTAATCGTTGATCTTAATTAAAAGAAATTAAAAATTATATATAAATTAAAATCAACGGTTGCAGATTATAGGTATACCGATACTCCGGTGTACCTGAAACTTTTCCCATCTTTTATACCTTGGATTATGAGACTTTGACAAAAGCTTCGCCAAATACATCCTCAAACAAACAAGACTAAATGAGGAGGAGAAAAACCCTAAGCATTACCAACAAGTATATAACAATAGACCCTTGCTCCTTTTCTAGATTCAAAAACAACAAGAACACAATTTTTCACAAACAATCATAACCAAGACTTGCCTTTGTGTGTTGGGAGATTCATCATATATGTCATAATTGAGAAAAATGTTAAGATTTCAATATTTTTCATCTATGCAATCTTTCTTCATGTGATTGTTTAGAAGATGTTAGTTTTCAATTTTTTATCACAGAAGTGACAAGAACCAATACTTCCTCTTTAAATTCCATGATAATAGATTGATATTGAAAAAAAAATTGAGTAGTGTAAGCATTGACAATGGAAGAGTAAACAAGTATAGAAGAAAAACAGATAAAATGACTTAAAACAATTACAAAGAATTGAAGGGTAACTTTTGAATATTAAAAACTATGCACGGGCTAAATTTTGTAATTAACTTTGGAAGGGTTACCAATAGCCTTCTTTCTGTAAGGGCTTCCGAAGTCGTGATAGTTAAATAATAAATTGATATTTTTGTCACGTTTTAAGAAAAATGGAAAATATATTTGTTGTTATGAAAATTCAGAAAATTTTTTGTCAACGAAATAAAAATTTATAGACAATTTTAATAGATAACTCTTCTAGAAAATAAGATATAAACGGTCTAGAGCATTTACGAACGTAGCAGATAATGTTGTGATAGAAAATTAGAGATTGCACCGAGTTGGAGCAATATGATTCAAGATTCCACCGTGATGGTCAATGTCTTCCTTTACTACGCATATTCGGACATCCCAAAATCATAACTCTCGAATGTAGACAATCCACTCTTCAAGTCACAATTTGCTGGCGTGCCAAACGTTGCATTAGTGTGTGTTTGGTTTAGCTTTTGCAAATTGAGGTTGAGTTCAACTTGATTATATTAGAATTGATTTTTATAAAAATTGAGTTTGTTTTAACGTGATTTGTGTTTGGATACTTTAGTTTAAAAGTGATTATAATTAATAAAATAATATTTGAATAACAATAAGTAAAATTACTTTTAGATATAAAATTATGAGAAAAGGTAAACATTAGATTAAAATTTTAATATTATTTTAAGAATTTTTATATAACAAAATTTTAATTTATAATATTATAATAAATTACACATAATATATATATATATAATATTAATAATATCTAATAATTATAAACTATAATAATAAAAGATAAAAAAATTTATTAAAATTTAACAAAAATAACAATAAAATGCATGAAATATAATATTAAAATACGTATTTGAACACCTAAAGCATCATCTATATTACATTATAAACCCTTTGTACATACAATTTATTAAGTCTACCTGCCAAATTATTTCACCATTATATATATATATATATATATATATATTCAATAATTCAGTAATTTATTTCAACCTAATAAATCACTTAGTAATTTTTTTTATAGCTTCTCAATTTTTTCTTTTTGTATAATGAATAAGAGAAAAAATATGGAACCCATATTACAGAAACCAATTGGGAGCACACATACTAACCCTAATTATCTTCTCTCTCTCTACCCTATCGCTATGCTAACTCCCTTCTTCCTCTTCCCTACCGCCACGCCTCCGCCACCGTCATCCACACCGCCGTTACCTCTTCTTCTTCTTCCGCCCGTGCAGTCGCCATCACCTTCTCTTCTTCTTCTTCTTCTTCTTCTACCGATCGAGCCAGTGCAGTCGTATCGGACGCATTCTTCACGGAATCTGTAAGGGAGGAGTTGATCCACGCGAGGATCCAGTGACGATCTCGGAACACACCACCGCAGTCGGCAAGGCAGGAGTTGGTCCGCAGAAAAACCCCAGTGATCGACGTTGTCGCTTCTTCTTCTTCTTTACGACGTTGGTGATAACTGGTGAGATCTCTTCTTTTTCTCTTCTTCTGGTGGTTGTCGTTGTGGTTGTGGATTGGTGGTAGTGGTAGGTTACGGATGATAATGTGTTTTTGTTTGAATGATAATTTTATTTAGTTTCGGATGATAAATTGTGTTTTATTTGGATGACAATTTTGTACAGTTGGATGATAACTGCCTTTAATTTCGAATAATAACTATTTTTAATTTTAGATAATAACTTATAATTAAATATTTATTAGCTCCCTATTTGCTCCATAATATTGGTTCCCTAGCATTACTCAATGAATAATTACAATAAGAATGTTAAAATACTCAAACAATATAAGCACATAAATTAATAAATAAAATATATGTATATTTTTTTTATATCTATTATAGTATATTTTTTATTAAATAAGTAAAATTATGTCAGAAGAAAAAATTTTATATTAATAGTTAAAGATGAAGAAAAAAAGTATAAAATGAGTGGAAGTAAATCAACATGATATTGCTATTATGGAATATTGGAATATGAAAAAGGAAGGCTAATTGAGGGAATGAAGTTTATAATCAATTCTCAACGTAAATAATGAAAGTAAAAGCTACAAAATGGTGCTTCTACTAAACGTACGTTTGATGCCAAAATCACGTTGAAGAAAAATCATCCAAACAAATTTGATGCGCCTTTAAGGCTTTCAAATGTGCTTCTACGCTTTCAAACGCTAAACCAAACATATGTGTATAAAAGTTGATAGTGGAAGATTTTCATTTTCGGTAATGATTATTATTTATTTGAATTATAAAAGTAACAAATTGCCAGTAAATTTACTAATTTTGTTAACAAAAGTACACACCCAAGAAATTTAGAGAAAATGTCAAATAGGTCCTTAATTTTCAACTAAAAGACAAATAAATGTGATCAATTGAAAATACAAAAATATCTGTTATATTTTGAAATATGAAACATTTAACTTTTTCCCTTCGAAATATATGCAGACAAGTAAATTTTATGACGCCTCTTAGAAGGGAGTAGTGGCCCGTTTGCTTAGGTTGCGTTTGTTGTTAGAGGCACAAAATTGGGACATGAATTCAGAACGTAGGGGTTTTCACAGATCAAATTGGTTCGAATTTGGGGTAAAATAAAAAGTTGAACCAATTAAAATGTTTCTGGTTTGGTTTTCTCATTTCTTGTGTTTGGACTGAAACGAGCCAATTCAGTTAAATGTGGGTTTTTTCAGTTTGATTAGTCGGATACCCGATGAAACATTAATTCAAGAAAAATAAAAATAAAAATTGAAAAAAAAGGAAAAAAATGTTAACAAAACCAATAAGATTATCTACAAATAAGTCTTAAAAACAAGTTTTACATGAGTTTATTAGGTTAGGAGGAGTAATTTACTAAAAAATATTTATATATTATCATATTTTTTATCTTTTTAAATTAGTATTAAGGGGTTATTGGGTATACGGGTTAATTTGGGTTCCACTCTTTCAAAAATCAATATACAAATCAATAGAGGTCGGGTCGAACCCGATTTATACTCGACTATCAATCGAGGTCTTGAATCAATTTACTTGTTCGGCTCGGATTTGAGTGGATGATTGGGTACCCGTTACCCGTGATCACCCCTACAAAATTGTGTTTGACAACTGATACATGTACAGAAACATTGTGTCCACCCGAAAAGACATAGAAACACTAAGTGGAGATATAACTTATTTTTTTCTTTTATTATCACTATCAATTATTTATAATTATATTTCTTATCATTTTATTTTTCTTTTTAAAGTTTTTATTAAGAAAAGAATCAAGGTAAATTAAAGTTTTTATTATTTGTTCTATCTTATATTTAGTTCTCCAAACAAAATATAAGAATAATAATTTTTATGTCTCTATTCAGTTCATATTCTTAGTACCATGTCTTATCCCGTATCTAGAAACAAACACCTTAGTGTCCATGTTCATCAAGACATGGACCGAACATACATATCGTGCCGAAACAATTTTTTTATGAGTATGCTAACACACAAAATACATATATCTAGTGTTCTACTAAAATGTTAAGATACAAGGACAAGATTTGTTAGACACAATCTTTTACATTTTTATCCATTATTGACTTTGAAAATACTAATTTTACCCCTAACCCTAACTCTATTTTTTCTCATATCCTTCTCTTACTCTCTGTTTCTCTTCCCAATGACTCGTCCTCCTCCTTCCTGCCTCCATCACTGGTCCCTCTGCGACCACAGTCCATGCTCCGCCCTACCTTTTCGTCCTCTTCTTTTCACATCTGTCCAAATCCACTGTCTGTCGCCTTCTCATCCTCCTCCACGTTTGTGTCTTCCTCTTTGCATCCCCCACCGTTGTCATGTTTGCCAAATTTCCAACGCCTTCCATTCGCCGCATCTGCCTTCGCCTCTTTCTCTCCCTACCACCTCCCATTCATTGCTACCACCTTCACCTCTATATACATACACACACGAAAAAAATTAGCTATCCAATAAGTCATTTTATATAACCAACTTGGATTGGGTTGGTATAGTAGCCAGTTTATTAGTCAGCGACAAATTCTTAAACGAAACTCAGATCCGCAACAAATTAATTTTTAACCTATCAAGTTGGAGATACCGTAGGCATCAAAAGGATAAATCATTTATAAAAATATACTCAATAAAAATTAGTTAAGTACCCACATCTATTTATAACAAAAATATATGACTGACACTTTTATGACTGATTCTCGTTACAGGAAATATGGATATGTGTACACGTTCATCATTTATTTGCTAAGACAAATTATTTTAAGATTCCCCCAAAAATTTATTTTTAATATGATATTTAAGTTGGTGCTTTACTGTCATATGGGTACAGATGTGAGCTTGAGATGAATATGGCCAATAGAAAACGGCATTGACGTTTTAAAGTGAAATCTCCATTGGCGATTTCCTTAGTCCTCTAATTCCTCAATTGCTCATAGTTTCATTATTTTGATTTATTTTTTGGTAATGCTATTTGAACAAGTGGTTTTGGCCAATCAAGTGCAATTAAATGATTTATTTTTATGCTAAATAGAATATTATTTCGGTGTCAAATAGTATAAAAAAGTGCACCTAAATAAAGTTCTATTTGACAGCGAAATAGTCTTCTATTTAACTTAGAAATAAATCACTTAGTTGCATTTGATTGGTCAAAACCACTTATTCACATAGAATTATTGTTATTTTTTTTAGCTTAATTTTTACTCTTATATAATTTCATTTACTTTTATTTACGGCGTTCAATTTCAAACACACACATGAATAACAAGTAATTGGTAGAGCCCAAAGAACATCCCATTTAAAATATTTTAATTTTATTTTTTAATATTCTTAATCATATAAAACATTTAAGATCATTTTTTATTTTTAATAAATAATAATATATATTATTTTTAATATTTTAATAATATAAATTAAAAATAAAATTGAACACATGAACACGTGATAATATTTTAGTGTGTAAAATAAATGTGTTCAAAAAGGTATTTTTTATGAATAATGCTAGGTATACATCTATTTTTCTAACTAAGTCCAATTAAGTCATTTATTTTTATACTAGATAGAAAATTATTTAGATATTAAATAATATTAAAAATAGTACAAAAATAAACTTCTATTTAACATTAAAAATGTTTAGTATTTAACATATAAATAAATAATTTAATTTAACTAAGTTAGATAAAATAGATGCACATTGACATTACTAATTTTTATAAGGATATAAATGAATATGAAAAATACATATCAACGAATATTCATAAGTGTTGTGGACAAAGTGTGTATATGTACAAATTAAAATAATATAGTTAAGATTAGTTAATTTTAGAATAATTATTAGTTAACAAATAATTTTTAATAAAATTTTTAATTTTATATTGAACTCTCCATTGGCGATTTTACTTTGCTGCCCAACGAAAAACGCCACTGACGTTTTCTGCATAAAATAAATTTATTCAACAAAACGCCAATGGTGACTTCTCTGTTCCCAATATTACTCTCAGACACATATTAACTACCATATTTGGTTAAAACACCAACGAATGTACAATATTAAAAAAAAAAATGCTCCTTGGAACACATATAAATGCATAGTAAGACACTATTTGGATACCACCAAATAGCTGAGACACAAGAGACACCGATTTCCAATTTTATATTTATAAAAAATTTATAATTTCTAGACTATCATCCTCTTCATAGTTCATAACATCATCTTCTACCCTAATATTCTTCGTAGAGAAAGCACCACATCTTTTGTGCCCATCCTTTTCTTGCACTTTGCCTTAAACACTTTCCTCCTCCTTCCAAGATCATATAAACATCTCGGTTGCACCCAAAATCTGCTCAAAACAAAACTTTACTTATTGTTTCATATGCAAAGTACCTGATATCAAGCTTTTTTTCAATCTAGATACATTATATCCAAGATGTGATTACGTATTTAAATGCATAAATTACCCCAATATTACTTATATTGGTGTAAATTTACATAAGAAACATCAGTGGCACACTAATGAAAAAATCCAAAATTGAAAAGATCTTGTACATACGTGGCATAAGGTAGAGGACCAAATTATTGAGAGCATGGAAATCACAAAAGGGTAAGAACTCGATCGTGACGTATCCCTTTCTCAAGAAAAGAACAAGCATAAACTCCCTTTATAATTACAATTGTTTTATTTATGTATGTCCTAAACAGTGACAAACAAAGAAAAAAAAAAAAGACAGGATATCACATGTTCCTTTATGCGTATATTTTCTACTATCCATAATCCATGTGCTTATCCTAAAATCACATGGTAAAACGGGATTGGTGGTGCCACGTTGTATTTATCTCTTCCATGCATATCAAGAGATTTAACACTTGAGAAATATAAGAAAATAGTATTCAACTGAGAACGGATTTACAAAGCGAACTCCTGTATAGACGAGATTTTTGACAGTGAAAAATAACCGGTTACTTCCCCTGACAAAAGAGCCAGACTTCCCAAGAATATAATCATATAAACATACTCTAGAATTTAAAGTAAACTTTTCATTTTTCCTTTTTTTTTCCGTAAAATTGACCAAAAACATCATAAACTTTTTATCATGTAGAATCAAACCCTCTTGAAAGAAAAAACGGATCAAAATACCCCAAAAGATGCAATTGCGTAGCATCTTCCACTGCAGACAAAATGGCCCCTACCCTACCCTACCCAACCAACCTATAACTTTTAACCCAAAAAAGAAAAACCCTGTTAAGCAGGCAGGATTGAGGCACCTGTGACTTATTGCAATATTTGCAAAATGCAGGGTCTCCAATCAAAACCCACCTTTCACTCTCAAATTTTCTGCCTTTAAAATCAAAAGGGAAGAATGTTACTAGCCATCTGCCATCAAAAATTGAAATTTTGATCTGTCCATGATAAAACAATATCAAGCTTCAGATCCGGAATCAGCAGAAGCTCCATTCATGTTAGTAGCATAAGATTCAAGCAGCTTGGACAACTTTGGCTGCATTCCCTGGCATAGCTTTAATGTAGTGGTGCCCAACTTCATGCACTACAACCACAGAGTAAACATAAGTAAGCCTTTTGGCCAAAATAAATTGATATAACACAATATAATCCAAGTATTATTATCAAATTAAGTTCTTAAAAAACCTTTCACTCAATTATGATGCAATGTGATTACCAAATCACTCAAATCTTTGCTCGAGTCAACAGAGCTCACAGTATAATTTCCATAGACAAATAAAAGCCAAGAAAATCCCAATTCAAATGATCTTAACAAAAAACAAAATCAGATTAATAGATGCTCACTTCCTGATAGAAGGCATTGATCTCCTCTTCAGTGAGACCCCCATCCTCACCAGAATTCTCCTCCCAGCCAAGAGAACGAAGGAATGCTGCCTCTTCCTCATCAGGAATTGCTTCTTTTTCTTCATTATCAGCAAGTGTGTGAAGATCCACATGAGCATTACCATTGCTAGTAACTTCAGCATTGTTTTCAAGATCTCGAGTACTTGCATGATGGCCACCAGCTCCCCCATCTATGCCATCAGATTTTTCCACCATGGGTGGTGAAATCACTGTGCTTGAATCTGGAAGAGCTGAGGAGGTGTTCATCATTGTCTTCTTCTTGATGTTATTGAAGAAATCATTTCGGCTCTGTAGTTGAGACATCAAATGTTTCTTATCCATAGTGGAACCTAATTTAACATCCAACGAATTTGCCCTCCGCTCAGTGGGGGATTTAACATTATTGGGATTCTTCAAAGGTGTTGAAGCAGCTGCTGAGGCAACAGCAAGTTGATTTCCAGGTCTGCTGTTAGAATAATTTGTTGGAGTTGATGGATCCTTGTGATGAGGGGAAATACCATTTTCATAAACAACTGGTTTAACCACTGATTTCAGATCAGTAAACTTTCCAGAAGTCTTTGGAGCGTCACCTTTGGCATTGACACTGCGAACGGATTGATTAGCAATGTGCAACGCAGAGGGTTGCTGCAGCACGCTCTTGACAGCAATACTGATATCAGCATTTCTTACTGTTGCTTTGGGCTTTGACTTGTCAGAAGAATTGTTAACCTGAAAAGGAATACCATCAGCAAATCACCAGTGTTATATACAAGATATCACAACCTTCACATTGTATTGAACACATCACAACATATAAATTGCTAGAACATATATCTATTCTCAATTTGATATCATTTACATCTATGCATAATTATAATTCCCAGAAGTGCTGGAACCAGAAAATACCAAACTAAAAGATAAAAGAGATGCCAAGTTATCACTTAATATGAATGTTGTAAAACAAATGAAACTATTTTATAAACTAATACACATTCATAAATTGCCTAGTGCACGATGTATAGGCAATAAAAGAAATAAAAAACAAATTAACAGGTGATACTTGCGGGTCTACTTCAGCATTCAAATTCGGAGCAGATAATCAATCCTAAGAGACCAAAATAAGTCATCTACCTGACTAATGATGCACTTCTAATGCTACTATGTTGTAAACTTAGGTCATGCTTAAAGACAACAGCTACCATAATACAAAAATTATGGTGAGGATAGCCAGTAGAAATATTATATTCATTAATTCATTGAACCCTATTACAGCATTATATTTTCATGACATAATGTAAGGTTTTCAATCAAGGGAGACAAAAACCATATAGCATATATGTACATAGGAAATATTTGTGCAGCTTATAGACAAAAGACAGAAGAAAGTGGAACGGACTAATAAAGCGACAAACAGATTGTGGTTGCCATAAATAACACTCTATAGCCATAAAAGTTGTGTATTGACTATATTGTGTCAGAAATAGCAATCAAATAAAAAGACAATCTTTAGAGCAAACTAGAAATATTGTATATGATTCCCACAAGTGTTACATCTGCCAAGAATGCCAATGGATATTGCAAAAAAATACAATTGCATATAAATAATAAAAAAACACTTTTGCCATTTATAGAGGAGGAAAGTGTTGAGAGGACTAATAAAGTTACATACAACTTAGTAGTTTCCATACACAATACCTTGTATTCACAAATTTTGTAAATGCTCTAAACTAAATCAGCACATTATACACCTTTCCAACATTTGATACACAAATAACACTTACTAATGTCAAATATTAATGAGGGAACGAGGCTTTAGAAAGCACTATATAGAATCTATTTGCAATAAAAGCAATGGAGCAACACTGAACCACAATATCGCAAGAACTTTAGTTTGTTCATGGTTCACTAATCCAATGTCATCTGTATAATGATGAAAACACAATACCAAACAAGACTAGGGAATTTTTTATATCGATTAACTTGTTTTACAATTTTTGCATTCTTATAGTGCCCTCCCCAGAACCCCATCATCTGTAAAACATTCCAGGTTGTTCACAACTTTTAATTTCTAATACTTTACCATTATTCCAAATTCTCAACCTCAAATCAGTAGTTTGCAAATACTAAACCTCTTATTAGAAAAAATGAAATGCCACAAGAACCAAATGTAAAAACCAAAGCTTCCTAATAAATGACAATATCAAAAAACGGACATAAAGAATAAAACAATAGTTCAATGGCGGTTTTCTCACCAAAGCCTTAGGCATTGAAGGTGTCACTGGAATCAATTGCCTAGACTGCTTAATAGCCAGCTCTTCAAGTCTTTGGGTTTTGACAGACACCTAAAATCAACGAAAATAAATCAAATTCATTTTATGATAACTATATACAAGTACACAACTGAGGATAGGAACAGAAACAACTAGCCCAACTACCTGAGGAGTAGAACGAGCTCGGGAAGGAGTCTGTGCCAAAGCTTCG
>JASCZI010211454.1:163814-181456 GCA_036250425.1 Stylosanthes scabra | reverse complement strand
TATGGTCTTGGCAGTGACCTATTGGAGGATTGTGCTCAATGTGGTTCAATGTATGTTATAGCAATGCTGTAGTATCAAAAGGTTGAGCTGATAAATGTCACCCTTGCCTTCACTTCACATTAGCTAGCTGGGCTTACCTCTCACAGCCAGTGGTGGTAAGAATTGAGATCACACTACTTGTACATATTTTTATCACACTGTCACACTGACATGCCATTTTGTATATCTGTATCCCCAAAGTGGTCATTTTGCCCTCTCTTTACTCCCTAGTCCCTATTTTTTTTTTTTTTGGACTGGCTCCCTAGTCCCTATTTTTTTTTTTTTGGACATACCCTAGTCCCTATTTAGTTGGAATATTTTCCAACAATCCCACTTTCCAAACGTGTCTCCAAAATATCGGGATTATGCACTTTTGTAGTGAGAAGATTGGAAAAGTGAAAAAGTGAGAATTACTATTAAATCACCATTTGGGTCTTCTGTTGAGTACGAAGGTACTGTTTGATGTGTAGAAAAGGCTTGTTTATTCTTATCACTTATCAATGATTAAATGATCTGTTTCAAGGATTAGTGGAACTTTGTTTCCTTTTATTCTATTTTGTATTTAGACTAAATAACACCTTGTTTAACAAACAAAATAACACGCTACTATTTCTGAATTTATTTATAAGAAAGTCATGTGAGTCAATATTAGGAAGACAATAAGGAGTCAATATTAGGGTGTGTTTGGTTTGCGTTTTCATTTTCTGTTTTGATTTCCAGTGTTTTCTGAATTTTGTGAAGGAAAAAGTGAAAACAGTGAAAACAATAAAATCCTGTTTTCTGCTGTTTTCACTTTTTCTTTCACAAAATTCAAAAAACAGAAAATACTGAAAATGAAAACAGAAAATGAAAACGCAAACCAAACACACCCTTATTTTTTCTTCTTTTCTCTTTTATTACCCACTATTTTCTTAATTACACTTATTGGCTCCCTATTGGTCCCTTAACGTTGGTTCTCTAGCATTACTCCTTATTTATTATACTTACTAAAATATATACGGTGGATTGGCTGTTAAAATTTGTTCATATAAAATTTGTAAATAATGATATTGAATCCGCTTTAGGTGTAGACATTCAAAACTAATTAACAAAAAAAGACATATCACATTGACGTTCATTTTTTTTTTGGACTTTGACGTTCATTGTTTAAACTGGTTACGCTAAGCACCTCTTTAGTTTTGAAGCGAACAGTGTTTTTTTTTTAGTAAACAAAGGGGCCAAAGGCCCAAACAACTAAACCAAAACAACAGTATCTGTTTTTGAGTTTTCACAGATTTTTCAAATAAAAACAAGCCAAACTATCATACAGTGAGGGAATGGAACAGCCGAAAAAGAAAGAGGTCAGGTCCACGCTTATTAGATCCAAGACCAATTGACCATGAGCTTAAGCAGCAGCGCCTAAAAAATTAGGTTACAAGCAAACAAAGCCTGACTCTGACATCAAGCATGTAGCAATCGGCCTACTAATCAAGTTAGTAATAACTATTGGGCCACACGTCAACATCCCCCAAAGATTTTATCCGCAAATTTTAAAGAGGAAAATAAGGCCAGAACTTGGTCCAAAAGAAATGGGCCAGAGCCCTTACAGTAGAGCCGACTCAATTTTTTTCCCTGTTTACCTGACGGACAAAATTATATAAAGCTGAAAGTGCGAGAAGATAGAGGGAGAGTCTAGTGTCCTGTGTCCATGGTAGCTAGTTAGAGAGACTGAGAGAAAGAGAGAGAGAGAGGGGTTGTTGTTGCTTCACACGTCACCTCTTCAGCCTTTATTTTCGGATTTTGGAGAACGTGAGCGCCAAGATCGGTCTTCCACTCTTCTCTTCTCCGATTCCCCTTCCCACTTCCCCTCCTTCCCTCTCCCCTCTTTCCAACGATTCCCTTCGCAACGCTTCCGCTTCCGCTTCCGCTTCATTCCAGGTACTCCCTCCTCCCTTTCCATTCTCATTCCCTTTCCCATTCCCCCCTCTTCTCTCGCCAGGGTTTCCTTTCCTTTTCGCCCCTCCATCTGCCTCTCTTATCTCCACTCTATTTCTTGATCCACCATTTTCTCGATTCACTTTTTCCCGCTGCTTTTTTGAATTCGCTTATGTTTTCCTTTTTATTAAATTATTATTATATAATTCGGTTAAGATTTGTGAATTACGAGCTCTTGATTCTATTTTCGCGCAAGTCTATTTGTGATCTTCAATTGCGTCAATTTGCGATGATTTTTGAACTATTTATGATCTATTTGTAGCTTGCATTTCTTACGTGTGGCAGGAAACTCTGCTATCTGGTGATGAACCGAAAGCGATGTAGAATTTACCGTGTTTTTTTGTTCTTTTTTTTTTCTCCTTTTCCCACGATATTGAGTGATTGTATGTTGTAGATAAATCGAAGCGGTTCAGAGTTCTTTGTACGATAACATCTGTTTCTGTGGCTTAGATGGAATTATTGAGAGATTGCCATTTCTGCCCCTTGCTTTCTAGAAGCATATGAATTTTAGCTTGACTTTTGAATCTTCCTGCACACTGTTTCTATTATTGGCTTCTCGTAGTTTTCCAATCAAGAAGTTAGCTCCAACTGGCTTGATTCGTGATACAGTGTCTAAAATATTAGATAAAGATGATAATTGGAGGGATAGTTTATCACGTTTTATCTCCTTGGTTTGTTTCTGAGATGCCATGCCTGATGCCTCAGAAATCTAAGGACATTGTAGTTTAGACTGTGATATGTAACTGCAATGTGTATACCTTTTTAACTGCTCATGGTACTTGTGATCTGATCTGGTTGTGGTGTTTTTTATTTTGGATCTAGTTCCTAAATTTCGTAGAGAAAATGGTAGAATATCATTTTAGGATGTTTGGACATAATGGCATATGTGAAAAAGGCTTGTGGAGACCTCCAATAGCAAAATGGTTCAGATGGAAGCAGTAGAGGGAGACCTAGGAAAAGCCATAGGTAAAACTAATAGAATAGAATTAGTTGTTCATGGTTTAAATGTAAATGTGAATTATCACTTATGTTAGGATATGGTGTCGTCTGAATCCAAACCTTATATTAGCAGGGCAAGTCTTGTTATAGCTGATGTTATACTTGAAAATTTGTATATAGTTCCTTATTTTTGCATGAGTAAATACTTTACAAGTTGCAAAAAAATTATGCTTTATCCATTATCTCCAATCTGCATTGTTTTGGGACTTGCCACACCGTTTTGCTTAGGATTGACTATTATTATGTCATTTAAAAGTTTAAATGATATGGTGAAGACTTTATTCGTGGTTTATTGTGTTTGAAATGATGATCTATTTTTGTCTATCTTGTTAGAATGTTTTCATTTTTAATAATTATCTGTATCTCTTTGATTTGTCTCTAGTTCAGTTTGTAAATGGCTAAAGTTGGTAAGACACGGTCCAAGTCCCAGTCTCAAGGTCTCAAGGAAACCCCATATCAATTATCTTGTGCACAAAAGAATATGAAAGATGTTCATGGAAAGAAGAGCTCCACTAAATCATCGGAAAAAAAAGATTGGCAAGATGCAACTTGCTCTGTGTGTATGGAGGTCCCGCACAATGCAATTCTTCTCCTTTGTTCGTCGTATAACAAAGGTTGTCGCCCCTACATGTGTGCTACTAGTCATCGCTATTCAAACTGTTTTGAGCAGTACAAGAAGGCCTACACAAAAGAAACTAAAGTTCAAAGAATGCAGCTAGAAACAGACAATTCAAATTTTGATTTAAGCGCAGGTGAGCCTGATGAAAGTAGAGAAGTGCCTGAGCTTCTTTGCCCACTTTGTCGCAGACAGGTGAAAGGTTGGACAGTGGTTGAAGCAGCTCGAGAGTCTCTTAATGCCAAGAAAAGAAGCTGCATGCAGGATGATTGCGCTTTCGTAGGGAATTACAAGGAGCTCAGGAGGCATGTTAAGTCTAAGCATCCATTTTCTCGACCAAGAGAGGTGGACCCTGTTCGAGAAGAAAAATGGAAGAGACTAGAATGCGAAAGAGAACGAAATGACGTGATCAGCACAATTCTATCTTCAACTCCAGGTGCTATGGTTTTGGGGGATTATGTGCTTGAGCCGAATGATAATGCCTTTTATAGTGATGAATATGATTCTGACGAGGAATATTTGGAGGATGATTTCTTCTCCATGAGGCCATTTGGTGTGGGGAGAAATGGCCACATTTTCTCCAACATTAGGTATAATCAGGATCGTGCTGCTGTTTCTTTCAATGTTGATCATTTTGGTTTGCATAATGTTGCACCTGCAGCTTCTGCTGCGGTCTCTGGACGAGGAATCCACAGGCTACTGTTAGGGAGGTCTAGAAGACGACGAAGGCATAGAATGCCAAATTCAGGCAGGTAAATTTGGAGATGAGCTATATAGATTTGGGGACTAAGCTGCGTTTCTGCATTAGTGTGCCAGATACCTTTACCTTGGCATGGCTTGTTTTGTTGTTATGCCAAACGATTTTTATTATTTAATTAGCAGATTATAGCAGTTGGGAACCCGTTCTGGTTATATTACAATCTCATCTGTCGACTGATATTTGCATCACATGACTAGCTGCTTTTAGCTTTCGATTTGTTGTTTTAAAAGGCAATGCAATTTCATAGTGGTCATTGCCTCCTTGATTTCTAGGTTTAGCATATATCAAGGTCATTATTATTGTTAAGATCACATAGGTTTGTACTGGCTGGCTGTCTTTGGATCACAGAAAGTGGTCAACTGAACAGGCGTGTTTAGGGGCAACGGGGAAATGCCCCAAATAATGCATTTTCAAAATGATGATTTATTCTTCAGTTGATGTTTACTGTACAGTTTGAATTATTGCATAAATAATTCCTTTGATGGATTCTTGGAAAGGGACCCCACTATTGGTAACGCCAGTGGTTCACCTGTTTCTGGCAATGTGGCTTAACGTGGCAGATCTTTCTCGCCATGTCAGTCTATCATGGAGAACATGACTGCTACCTTGAATGGTAAGTATATGCTCATTTGTTTAAGTCGTTGTGATTTCGATGCGTGCATGATAAGGCACTTGCTTATGAATTAGATTGTTAGATGGATCCTTGTAGTGTAAAGGCGATGAATTTTTTTTTTTTTTTTGGGTAAGAAAAAATTATTCGATTTTATTAGTGTCTAGAAAATGGTGGACAAAATATATATAATGCACTAAATTATTCGATTTTATTAAAAAAAAATTATATCTGTACTATAAAATTAGCCACTAAAATCAGCGAGATTAATATATGATGGACAATGAACTACAAAATACACATTAAAAATAAGTGAAGTTATATAAGTATTTTATATTTCAATGTGTATGTGTTTTATATTTCAATGTGTATTATTTATTGGTAGTTGATTTTGGTGTACATTTAGTATAATCTACTTATTTTGTATCCCTTGCAAATGCACAATGCACTTCTAAGTTCTCCTCTCCTTTCACTTTCAGGTAAAATATATTTCGAAAGAATTTATATTATTTTGAAAATATAGATATATGCATTTTTTCTTTAAAAAAAAAGTGGTTCATGAATTTTACCATTTGGCCTTTTAATCTTGAGAGTTGAGACAAGCACAGGCTGGCTAACCCAAATCACGACATCGATGTGTGCGTGCAGTGCAGTCTTTGAATTAAACGATACTCCTATGTATTTCGGTAAATTGCGCTGTTTATGCTGCCATCTGTTCAATAATGCAATTCAGCATCATATCTGTTGATAAGAATGTCCAACAAATGAATACCAAAAAAAAAAAAAGAATGTCCAACTAATCTATCACAATACATGCATCCGTATCTGTTTGTCTCTCGTCGTCCAAATCTTCCACTTAGTCTTAGAACTTTGTGACTTGATGATCGTAACCGTTCGAGATTAACAAGAAATAAATAAATAAAAATGGTGCACAGCAACCTACTATACATTCATTCAAGCCTATGTTATGTACTCTCCTTATACCTTCATATTTCTTATGCGAATGTTTATGTCGAAAATGATTTTTAGCTGTAGATTTCAGCTGCATAGACGAGCTCCATTATGAGATGACGAGAAAAAAAATTACATGAAACAAATAAATATCTTTCCAGTGTTCTCTTCCCCACTAGATTTCTTTGCATGATAGCTCTTTCAACATGTTGTTCACTTTACTCTGTAAGCAAAATAATAACATTAATTTCAAAATCAGGACTAGCAATCCAAATCCAAATCTGAATGGAAGACATAAACGAATCTCAAATTACCAAAAATGAGGGACGCGCTTTCTGGCTGGTCTTTATGATATTGGAACGGTTTCTTTCTTTGCTCTCTTCTGACGTCACTCGTTCATATCTGCACCACCCAACCCCACCGGAGCCAAAGGATAGAGCACTAAATTTCGACGGCGAGCACGAGCACGAGCAGATTCGGACCGGTCTGGTTAACCAAAATCCCTTCTTCTTCTGCTAAAAATTTGCAGAACGATTTGCCTCTTACATTATTTCTAGCATTCGAAACTATTAAAGTCTCAAATTTACGAAGGATATGGACTCTTGAGTGAATATAAGTGTGAGGCATCCCTCGCCGCATGACCTAGCTTTTGGGGTTGATTTAGACCCACCTAATCTCAATTCTAATAGAAACTAAGTAGAGAATAATAGGAGAGAAAAGACAAGTTAATCACTCACCTTGTTTTTCGTTTGTAAATGAAATATGGGCGATGATGGAAACTTTTTGGCGTGTCCAAGCGCATGGTTCCGAAGCTCTCGAGAGTGAGCGAGAAGCTGAGCACGACGATCATAACCATGTGTCAAATTTTGGTTTGGCTTTGTTTTCTTGATGGGAGCATGGGATTGTTTCCTCGTTGAACGAGGTTTCACTGATTCCTTGTACACTGTTATTGTTACAACCCTACTTGTGTTATTTCTGTCTTGGATAATCTCTTTCTGTTTCTTCTTTTCTATGATCTGTGTTGATGCCATTGACATCGTCATGAATTTGGTTTTGGTGATGAAGACTCCGGAGTGAAATGGAAAATTATATTAAATGAGCATCAAATTATATTAATGATATGAGAGAGTGTGATGGTGTAATTGCAGTAGATTAAGAGAATGTAGGTAGAATCTGTGCATATTAGGAAAATGTATGTAAAATCTTGCGGGAATTCGCTTCCATTCTTGTATATCATGGAATCGCTAAGAAGGAAGACATGAGAATTGAGGCCATAACATGTTTGGTAACAAATTAAAAATATATATTTTTTTGGTGTCCTACCTTTTATGATTTTTTAGGTTAATAAATGGGGATGCAAAGGCCTTCACTTTTATTTTTTTTTGTAAGTATGCAACACCCACCACACTTACACACACATTAGAAATGGAAACTCTCCTTTTTGGTCAAGGTTATACATTTTTTTCTTGGGATAGAAGCGGTTTTTTTGGCAACTTTGAATATATTTTTCTTGGGCTAGAAAGTTGCAGATTGGTTAAGGTTGTATATTCTTTCCATTGTCCAAACCAAAATTTTATATATTTTCTTGGGCTTGAAGGATTCTGCTCTTATTTCCATTGTATTTTTAAATCCACAAAGCTCTTGAGTTTAATTATCACGCCAAAAAAAGTGTAATTACAAAAATTACGAAAAGTTCTTGAGTTTAATTAGTTTGATATATTATCGGTTTCCAAAAGTAAAACTAATAGATACCGTCTTATACAAGAAACAACTTATTGTTAGGTTTAGGATTTAGGGTTTCAAACGAATGAGCTTAATTACATGACAAATAATTAAACTAGCCACAGGTTGTGAAAGGTCTAGACACTACAAAAATTCGGTTAATAGCGGCGGTTTATCGTATTTAGTGGCGATTATAAGAACTGCCACGAAATTGATGTGTTTAGCGACGGTTGATGTAGAAATCGCCGCGGAACGAATAAATGGCAGGACTAGGCGGTTAAGGTCAGAACTGCCGCAAAATGTATTTTTGTTTATTTAACATTTTTAACTTAGATTTTAATTTAATTAAAAATTATAATAAATAAAATTTAAATGATAAATAATATTTCACATCATTCAAATCTAATTAATTAAAAAGTGATAACTGCAATTTTTACGGTTAATATAATATTTTTAATAAATAATAAATATAATATAAACTATAATTTAATAAAGCATTTTATAAAATATCAATAATTTAATTTAAATCATTCAAAATAATGCAAACTTGTATATTGTACAAATATATATATATATAATTAATAGCACTATTTGTATCGAATGTTGGGTTGGTTTGGTGGAGTGAAATACATGTTGAAGGAACTTGAACTACTCATTGGTCCTTGGTTCGAATCACTCCCAAGGAACTCACTTCCAATGAACTTTCAGAATTAATTAAAAAAAGTGGGAGCTTCCCAGTTTAATAAAAATCAGTTTGTTTTCAACCGGTGTCATTTAAGAGCGGTTCTTAAATTCCCGCAAAACCATTTAGCAACGCCATTATAGGCGGCGGTTAAAAGCGTGACGCCGGGACGTCATTTGGCTCACCAATCTTAGCGTGGTTAATAACCCCACTATGGTGAAAATAGCCAAATAACCCACCTTGGTTGGCCAAGCCAAGGATATTTAACTAACCTCTTACTCTAGAGAGAGCTTAAATATAACTCACTTCAACTCAACTTGTTCAACAAAGGGAATACATGGGCTTATTTATAATAGTAAAAGGGAGGGAAGCCTTTGAGATTTAGGCAATGTGGGACTAACTCCAAGGCTTAACATAACAACTTTATCTATTTCTTCTACTAATTTTAACATAATAACTTAGCTATTAATTATATTATTATTACAACTAGATGCTCCCGCATCATTCTCCCTAGGGTGGAAGAGACTCGGTGCTATCTTCTATCGGTTCTTCGTCTTCTCCATGATAAGGTGACATATCAGCAACATTAAATGTGGCAGATACTCCATAATTTCCAGGAAGTTCAATCTTGTAAGCATTATCATTAATGCGTTCCAAGACTCTAAACGGTCTGTCGGCCCTAGGAGATAATTTCCCGCGAGACTAAGGAAATCATTCCTTTCTTAGGTGAATCCATACCAAATCTCCGACGTTGAAGACAGCTGGCCTCCTATGTTTGTTGGCTTGGGTCTTATATCGAGTAGTCTGGCGCAGTATCTTCTGTCGCACATCTTCATGTAGCTTCTTAATTTGTTTGGCACGCTCATCAGCATCTGCACTGAACTCTCGAGGAGTTGGTAATGGCGGAAGGTCTAGAGGACTTAGAGGTTGCTTTTCATATACTTCTTCGAAAGGACATTTTCATGTCGTCTGACTGACAGAATTGTTGTAAGAAAACTCGGCTTGTGGTAATATCAGATCCCATTAGCGAGGGTGCTTGCTTACAAAACTTCGTAGCAAGTTTCCCAAGCTTTTATTGACTACTTCGGTTTGACCATCTGTTTGTGGATGACTGGCAGAGCTAAACTGTAGACGAGTTCCCATTTTTCTCCATAAAGTTCTCCAAAAGTGACTCATGAACTTCACATCACGATCATAAGTGATTGTTTGGGGAATCCCATGAAGTCGCACAATCTCCTTGAAATGCAAATCCGAAATATGCGTAGCATCATCAGTCTTGTGACAGGGTACAAATGAGCCATCTTCGAGAATCTGTCAACGACCACCATTACAGAATCCTTTTGTCTTTGAGTCTTAGGTAACCCCAAGACGAAGTCCATACTAACATCTTCTCATGGAGCCTTTAGAACAGGTAATGGGGTGTACAAACCGGTGTTTTGATTTCCACTTTTAGCAACGTGGCAAATGCGACACCTCTGAATGTGGCGGATGACATCTCGCTCGATTTTAGGCCAATAGAATTTTTCCTTTATGAGAGCCAAACTTTTATCTCTCCTAAAGTGTCCAACTAATCCTCCATCATGAGCCTCCCAAATGGTTGATTGACGCAATGAGCAGTGTGGAATACATAGTTGGTTGCCCTTGAAAAGATAACCTTCTTGAATGAAGAATTGACGGAATGGCTGTGGAGAGCAACTCTTCCAAATTTCTCCAAAATCTTGATCTTCCTCATGTAACTCCTTTACTATCTCGAACCCAACAACATTCAACTATAGGGTGGAAATCAGAACATGTTGTCGGCTTAGGGCATCAACGACCTTATTTTGCGTGCCAGATTTATGCTTAAGGAGAAAGGGAAAAGACTGTAAGAACTCACTCCAAGCAGCATGTCGCCGATTCAGCTTTTTTTGAGTGTTGGGATGTTTAAGAGCCTCATGATCAGTAAACAGGATGAACTCTCGTGGTAGCAAGTAATGACTCCAGTTGCTCAATGCCCACACAATTGCATAAAACTCTTTATCATAGATAGAATACTTCATTTTAGCATCATTGAGCTTTTCACTGGAGAAGGCAATTGGGCGACCTTCTTGAGAAAGTACGGCTCCGATTCCAACATTTGAAGCATCGCAATCAACTTCAAACATTAAATCAAAATTGGAAAGCGCAAGTACATGAGCAGTGGAGATCTTTTCTTTTAATGCCTCAAAGCTTTCTTGCGCCTTTGTACTCCATGTAAAAGCATCACACTTGAGACATTCAGTAAGAGGAGCATCAATTGAGCGAAAATTCTTGATGAAACGTCAATAAAAGGAAGCAAGTCCATGGAAGCTCCTTATGTCATGCAATGTTTTTGGAGTAGGCCAGTTGACAATAGCATCAACTTTGCTTTGATCAACTTCAATGCCTTGACTTGTAACAACATAGCCCAAAAATGTAACTTTATCCGCCAAGAAGTCACACTTCTTAAGATTAGCATATAGCTTTTGTTCTCGAAGCACCTCAAATACTTGTCGCAGATGTGCTAAATGCTCATCACGGGCCTTGCTATATATTAAGATGTCATCAAAATAAACAACAACAAATTTTCCAATGAAGGATCGAAATACCTTATTCATCAAACGCATGAAGGTACTAGGTGCATTAGAGAGGCCAAACAGCATAACTGTCCATTCGTACAACCCATCTCGTGTCTTGAATGCAGTCTTCCATTCAACTCCGGGTCTCATCCGAATTTGATGATATCCACTCCTCAAGTCAATTTTTGAAAAGATAACAACACCATGTAATTGATCTAGCAAGTCATCAAGTCGAGGAATGGGAAACCTATACTTGATGGTGATCTTATTCACGGCTCAACTATCAATGCACATTCGCCATGATCCATCTTTCTTCGGAACTAGTAGAGCAGGAACATCACAAGGACTAATACTTTCTCTGACTAGACCCTTGTCTAAAAGTTGCTTCACTTGGCGTTGCAGCTCCTCATGCTCCTTAGGGCTCATAAGGTAGGATAGCTTGTTTGGAATTACAGAACCAGGTATGAAATCAATGGCGTGTTGGATGTCTCGCATTGGGGGTAACCTAGAGGGAATTTCCTCAGGGACCACGTCAGCAAATTCTTCTATTAAAGGCTTAACATCCATATGTAGGGGTGAGGCTGCCTTATTTTCTTCGCATATTAAAAGCATGCACATGAAGTTGAAGTTTTGATAAGTTTTATTGAGAGCTGACCTTGTGATTAGTGACGGCTCAACTACTTTGTCTTGGCCATCATGTCTTAATGGAGTCAACACGATCTTCACGCCATCCTTGTAGAAAGAGTAGGTATTTTTGAATCCATCGTGGATAGCTCGACGATCATATTGCCAAGGACGCCCTAACAGCATGTGACAAGCGTCCATTGGAATGACGTCACACTACACTTCATCTTTATACTTACTCCCAATTGAAAATTTAACTCGACATCCCTTCGTTACCTTGACCTCATTCCCTTTTCTCAGCCACTGCAATTTATAAGGTTGAGGATGCTCCTCTGTTGGAATCTTCAATTTCTCTGCCATATAGGCTGCGACAACATTCTTACAACTCCCAGAGTCGATTATGACCTTGCACACCTTCCCTTGGGCAGTGCACCTTGTGTGAAAAATGTTATGGTGGAGCCAACTTTCATCTTCAGTTAGCATGGCAGTGTTCAAGATGCGGCAGACTACCAAGGCTTCACCACAATCAGCTGAAACCTCTTCTTTAACATCATGCTCGACCATGTCTTCTTTCTCGTGCTCATCACGCGAGTCTTCATTGTCTTCTTCTTCAATTAGAGTGATAACTCTTCAATTTGGACAATCGGCAGCGAAATGTTCAAACCCTTGACACTTGAAACATCCTTTCTTGGAATCAGTAGAGCGAGAAGTGTTGTTTTTCTTATTGTTTTGCGAACCTTTTGACTGACCTCCCTTGGAAGATTGTTGAGGAGTCCATTTTTGTTTTGGAGAATTGTCCACCTCTTTCTCTTTGGAGTAGCAGTTGTTCTTCTTTTGGAAAATCTGCTTTTCCACCTTCACGGCTAGTCTTGTAACATCATCCAACGTCCAAAATTGTTGAAGTTGGACAATGTTTGCAATATATTCATTAAGCCCTCCAAGAAAGCGAGCAACAGTTTGTTCTTCAGGCTCTTAGATGTCACACTTCATCAGAAGTTCTTCAAATTCCATGGCATATTCTTCCACAGTTAATGACTTTTCTTCAAGCTATGAAATTTGATAAATACTTCCTGCCTGTAGTGCTCCGAAAGGAGTTTTCTCTTGAGTTCTTGTCGCATCTTATCCCATGTCTTGATCTTGCTCCTTCATTCTCTTTATCGTTGACGCTTAAGATTCTCCCACCATACCGATGCATGCTTCTTCAACTTGGTTGCCACGAGTTTTACTCTCTTGTCATCGGGGATATCCTTCAATTCGAACACTCTCTCAACAGTGCAAAGCCAATCGATGAACTCGTCTGGTCGTAGCCTCCCTTTGAACTCAGGAATTTCAACTTTGATTCCTAAGTCATTAGCTTTATGAGTTTTGTTGTCATGTCGTACCTTATGTGTGGACAATTCTTCAGAGGAAGAATAGTGAAAGGAATTTGAATCTTCCCCATCACTAGAAGAACTATCATCATTATCTCTGCCACGTTCCCTATGTGCAGCTTCATATCTTGCAAGTTGTTCTTGTAACTCCTTAACTTGACGGCGTAGCTTTTCCATTTAAATTTCTTGAGTGCTTTTACGCTTGGGAGCCATTTCGCACTATGTTGAGGCAACAAGAGCGACAGCAATGTCGTATGCACCAATGGAGATGGGATGATGATGATGCACCGATGAGGATGATGATGATGATGCGCCGATGATGATGATGATGCACCGATGATGTTGATGATGCACAATGAGGATGATGATGCGCCAATGAGGATGATGCAACAACGATAATCCACCAAATATAACCACCACAAAAGGCACCAAAAGAAGAGAGAAAAAAAATGATATTACCCGGACCTCCGCAGCCGACGACCGCGAAAGCAGCACACCGAACTCGTACCCACTAACCAAATAAAATTTTACTAAAGCAAGGTGGTGGCCCAACCTTGCTCTGATACCAAATTGACACCGGGACGTCGTTTGGCTCACCAATCTTGGCGAGGTTAATAACCCCACTATGGTGAAAATAGCCAAATAACTCACCTTGGTTGGCCAAGCCAAGGATATTTAACTAACCTCTTACTCTAGAGAGAGCTTAGAGGAGAATAAGCACCAAGCTTATTTAAATATAACTCACTTCAACTCAACTTGTTCAACAAAGGGAGTACGTGGGCTTATTTATAGTAGTAAGGGGGAGGGGAGCCTTTGAGAGTTAGGCAATGTGGGACTAACTCCAAGGCTTAACATAACAACTTTAGCTATTTCTTCTACTAATTTTAACATAATAACTTAGCTATTAATTATATTATTATTACAACTAGATGCTCCCGCATCATTCTCCCTAGGGTGGAAGAGACTGGGTGCTATCTTCTATCGGTTCTTCGTCTTCTCCATGATAAGGTGACAGATAAGCAACATTAAAGGTGGCAGATACTCCATAATTTCCAGGAAGTTCAATCTTGTAAGCATTATCATTAATGCGTTCCAAGGATCGGGAAGGGTGTTTACTCAAAGTTTAATTTCAGTCTCTACTCACCAAACATAATACTCAGTCATAGTCCCCCAATCTCAGTCTCAGTCTCTGTAAACAAACGCACCCGTAAAGTTTAATCCACAAAACAGAAAAACACACTCAAGATATGATTATATTTTCATGATTTTTCACTAACCTATCGCTCTTGCCTTTTCTCTCTTTGGCTTTTCCAAATTGCTTATAAATATTGCCTTTTATCTCATAGAAACAAGAGATAATAGAATAAGAAAAATGAAAATATTCATGAAGCACAATGAATGAGAATACACTTGCAGATTTTTGCTAAGTGTATAATTATGTGTTTGCTCTCTTTATCTTTGCTTTCTCCAATGGATAAACCTTTTTTTTTTATCACAAGGGTGTTGCCTCCAACGAGAGAAGTTAAGTTAACTTGATTCTAAAAGCAAAAAATATGAGGAGCTAGCTATTTACATGAGAGCAGTAGAGATGAAATATTGAGCTTGTTCACAAGCTTTCCTTTCTATTTGCAAGTGAGACAACGTTCCATTTTAGTGCAAGTCTTTGCTGCAATCATATCATATGAGAGAAGGAAAGATTTTCTTCGATTGATCCGTTGTTGTACCAATTTAATCTTCACCTTTAATCTTTGGCTTTGGCTTAAAGACATAATCTCTTTCATTGGATTGATGATACTGATGTTGATGAGCCTTGTACGCTAAGCTATTGCAAGTGAAATATTTGAGTTTCCCTCTCATTTGCTTGTGGATCAGATTACGCTCAAGGCTCATGAACATTGCAGTTTTTGCAGTTTTTGTTTTTCATTGCAACTTCACACTCTCTATTATCATTCAAAAGTTTGGCTATAATCAGATAATTTTGGGCTTGCATTTCATAAAACACAATATTAAACAATACTTGGACTTTTATACCCAAAATAATAATATTTAGTCTTCACCAACAATAAATTTAGTTTTCAAAACTCAACATTAGCATATATATTTTCATAAAGCTGCACATGGATCGGATCAGATCCGCAGATCCACGGTGAATATCCGCATCCGATCCGAAAATTGCGGATAAGATCCGATCCGCAGAAGCTTCGGATTGGATCGTATCTGATCCGCACTCCTTTTGGATTGGATTGCGGATTTGTAATAGGTATCCGTGTATCCGATCCACAGATCCGTGGATCCGCATTTTTATTTAAAAAGAAAAATAAAAAATATATATATGTTACTAAGTTACTTGCCTAACCCTAGCCTCCAACACTAAAATTCCTAATTCACTCAGCCACTGCACCATCACCCACCCCACACGTTCTCTCACTCCCGTCTCGTTCTCCTCCATCAACAATCATCATTCATCTTTCACTACTGTTCACTCACTCACCACCATCCTTTGACCTTCATCATCGTTGTGGGTAGTGTTCACCCATCATCTCATGTGCCTTGCCGGCGGCACCACCCACCAGCCGAACAAGCTCCCTTTTTCATTGCCAACTCGTCATCGCCGCTCCTCAACACTGCCTCCACATTGCAGATAAACGCCGCCTCTGCTAGACGCTGCCTCGTCATCTCTGCTGGCCGCCGCCCACTCTTTGTTTCTTCATGCCGCTGCTTCGTCGTCGTTAGCTGCCCCTATTTTGTCCATCTTCACATCCCCTGTTCTCATCTTCACTTCATCTTCATTTTTCTTTATTTGTTTTTTTTTAACTGTTCTTTATTTGTTTATTTGATTGTATGGTCTTTAATTTTGTTTTGATGTTTGTTACTTTGAATTTTAATTTGCTGAAATTGTAAATTTGTTATGTTTTTAAATTTAAAGTTTGATACTTTGATTGTGTGATGAATGATGGCTTCTGGGAATTGAGAAAACCGTATGGAAATGGAAATCAAGTTTCTTGGTTCTTTTTTTAAGTAAATAAATATATTTTTTTTAATTTCTCATATTCTTCGATATATCCGCAATCCGCGGATATATCTGCAGTCGGATCGGATCGGATATGAAAGTCAAAAATATGGATATTGTATCCGATCCTTGTGCAGCCTAATTTTCAAATATTTTGAATTAGATTTTTTTGTTTTGACTTAATTAAAGTGGAATTAAAGACTTCTTCCTATTAATGCTCATAAAGCAAAATATTCATAATACACTTAAAAGCAACCTAAAATTATTATAAATGAGAAGAGATATTTTGTGTATAACTAACACTCTAAGGCATTGTTTGGTTGATGTCCATGTACACTAGAGAAATGGACATGGTGGCACGTGTACAACATTTGTTTTTTGAGACACAAATTTTCAAGTGACACGGTTACCCACAAACAACCACAAAAAACATGTATTTTGTGTCACTACATATAGCTGAGACACTAATTTTTAATGTGAGACACTATGATTTTTTACAATCTTATCTTATAATATTCTTTTAATTCTAGCCATACCCTTAACATATTCAATCTAATTTTTTCATCATTGTTCATCCCCTTTCTAGCCTCCACAGTCCACACAACTCCATTTTCCTTGCTGCTACTAACTTCAGTCTTCAACAGCGTCGTCGTCCATATCCTCTCTCTCCAGCGACGTTCTCTCTTCTCCTCGGCAGCATCGCGGCGAAGGAGAAAGTCCCCTCTGCTCGCCCTCCCGCCCCGTCGATCTCTTTTTCTTCACGGTGTCGCCCTCCATCGTTGCTTCTTCCGCCATCGCCATTTATGTCGAGTCTGTTCCTCTTCCATCCAGATCTGGCACGTCCCCTCCTCCTCCTTTTAAGTATCTTCTGCGTTCTTCATCTCCTCCACGTTCCCTATTCCTTCTCTTCACTTTGCGGCGCCCACCACTACCTCTCTTCCGCTTCGCGTCGCCATCGCCGCCTCAAGACATCTCCTTCACGTTCAGTTTCAAGTTTTGTTTCAATTTTTTTTTCAAAAAAAATCTCTCTTCTTCTTCAGATCTGTCTTTACTTTTTTTCTAATAAAAAAATTGATTGGTTGAATTAATTATTGTCATTGATTTTCCAAACCCATTTAAATTTGCTGTTAATATTATTATAATTTTTTATTTGAATTATTGAATTTTGGAATATGAATGGTGGTAGAAGATAAATCATAAAAAGTACTCAATGGTGGAAGATAAAAAGTGTGGGAGGTAATGGTTGTAGATGATGAGGGTATTGTAGACTTTTTAGGAGTTTTAGCACTTTGTGTATTTTCTTTGCCAAACACGTTACTAGTATACATATATTTTGTGTCTATGTCTTCTATGTATATGTCTTTCTATGTATATATCTTAGTGTCTATGTCTCACAACATACACCAACCAAACGCAGCCTAAGTAAGCACACTAAATAATATGATTTTATGTCGATTAATTAAGTTTGTAACTTGTTGCTAGCCAGCCCTGTTTAGTATGAAAAAAGTACATTATATTAATTAGTTTTCCTTTCATTTTCGGAAGGAATAAGAAAACAGGCACTTGAGAGAGCATAGAACGTAAGAGAATGCAAGTGTGATTTTATTAAGATGTCGACATGCAGATCAAGTTGCTCAAACCCTAATTTAATTTGTCCTTTGTTCTTGTGTTTTTCTTCCCCCTCCAACATTAAAAATCTTTGCTCTATA
>JASCZI010211454.1:123126-141306 GCA_036250425.1 Stylosanthes scabra | reverse complement strand
CCGAAGAGTTCGACGCCATCCACTCCGACAAAGCCAAGAAAATGCTCGAAGATTACCGCATCGGCGAGCTCATCAACACCGGCTACACTACCTCCTCCTCCGCCGACTCCTCCCCTAACACCACCGTCCATGGAAACTCCGAAACCACTCATTTATCCCCGATCAAAGAAGTCACAACTCCGGTTACTCCCCTCCCAAGCGTGGCACTGAACCCACGGGAGAAAATCCCATGCAAGTTAATCTTCAAGAAATCTATCTCTCACGACGTTAGACTGTTCCGTTTCGCATTGCCGTCGGAGGACCAGGTCCTGGGCTTGCCAGTTGGCAAGCACGTTTTTGTTTGCGCGGACATCGACGGCAAGCTCTGCATGCGTGCCTACACTCCATCGAGCGACGTCGACGAAGTCGGGCACTTTGATTTAGTAGTAAAGATTTATTTCAAGAACGTGCATCCCAAGTTCCCTAACGGAGGACTCATGTCACAACATTTGGACTCGCTTCCTATTGGTTCTTTCTTGGACGTTAAGGGTCCATTGGGACACATAGAATACACCGGAAAAGGAAACTTCACGGTTCACGGGACCCACCGGTTTGCAAAGAGGCTTGCCATGCTGGCCGGTGGGACCGGAATCACGCCAATTTACCAAGTTGCCCAAGCCATACTGAAAGACCCGGAGGACCGAACCGAGATGCACGTGGTTTACGCGAACCGGAGCGAGGATGATATCTTGCTAAGGGAAGAGCTGGATGCGTGGGCCAAGAGCGATGAACGGTTCAAGGTTTGGTACGTTGTGGAGAATCAAAGGGAAGGGTGGGAATACAGTGTGGGGTTCATCACGGAGAGTATCTTGAGGGAGCATCTTCCTCCAGCATCGGAAGATACTCTGGCTTTGACTTGTGGACCGCCACCAATGATTAAGTTTGCGGTGCAGCCCAATTTGGAAAAGATGGGGTATGATATTAAGAACAACTTGCTATTGTTTTAGGGTACGTATGTACGTACGGTACTAGCTAGGCTACTAGGTTGTGTTTGTAAATATACGTATGTATTCTTAAGGTTAAATAAATTGAATGATTCCGTATGGGTTAGTATTAGTATTTTTTATTTTTTATATTATTGTTGGGAAAATAGGAGGGAAAATGTACATGCATGGACAGCTGCAGGGACAAAGCTATGTGTTGAGAAAGGGGGCAATAACCCCCCAAATTTTATAAAATCAATAAGAAAGTTTTTATAATTTTGATTTAGTTCCTTTAAAATTTTATTTTAGCTCTTCCTATTAATTATATTTTAATTTTTGGCTTTTTATTAAATAAAATAATTTTATAAATATATGTATTGTGTATTTTTAATAAATATATGTATTATTTAAATTATTTTAAAAATAAATATTATATTTTAATATGTATTTTATATTAACGATTAATTTAATAATTAATTTTTTATATAAATTTAATATAATTCATTTTATATAAATGAATAATGTGTGTATATATTTATTATAGTTAATAAATATACTATTAAATCATTTCTAATATCATTATAAAATAATTAAAATATTTAAAAATATATAATAAAATTATTAAAAATTAATTTTTTAACTCTTAAAAAAATTTCGCCCTTACATTCGTCACTGGACAGCTGTGTATTTATTAGTTTAGTCGTTTACTTTTCCTAAGCTTTGGGTCTTGATGCAGACAGGGTTGGTCAAGTTTTTGACTATGCTGTTTCTGTGTTGTTCATTGTTTACAATAATATTGCCCAATTCAATTTGGATTCCTATTACATTATTATGAAATGTTCATTGCTTGGGAATGTGGAATGTGAAATGTGATCAGATAGTTCATGTATGTCCCCTCTTTAATTTACTGGCTCAATGAGAAAGACTGGACCATAATAATAAATTAAATAATAATAATTAGGTACTCTAAACCGTATGTCATATGGCTCTCTCAAATGATATTCTACATGTATATATGGCTAGGTGTTTCTTTCCTTAATATTTTTAGGGATGGGGGAGGGAATAATATGATTGATAGGATTTATAAATAATAAAAATTATAAATGATATTATTTACAAATTCTTTTCACAGGAGAGAGGGGAGGGGGGACCAGGACCATATTGTTTCCACAAATTAAATTTCTCACACGCCACTCATAGCTTGGCTTGTTAGTTTTATTTATAATGAACATTTCACAAAACATAATTAAGGGCTAAAAAAATTAGTAGTGTCGTTACATTTAAATGAATAATGTATACTATTATCTAAATTTCAAAATAAATTAATATGTATCTTAGAAATAAAATGAATATGGTGTGTAATATTGATTATTTTGAGAGAAGTAAATTAAACCTAATGTATCCTTATTTTTATTTTAAGTTACCTATTAATTTAGTACGTATAAAATATGTGGCATTGTGAAACATAATAATAATAATAATAATAATAATGGTTATTATAAGAAGAATACACTCATAGTCTCATACAAATGCATGGTACTGCTATGCCCAAGGTCATGCACAAAAAAGAATTGCATGGACTCATGGAGGACAGCTAGCCAGCTTGCCAGGCATCACTGCATCATGTGTATGTCTTTCCATTATAATATTAATTATAATTATAATTATTGATGAAGGAACTTCACAAATGATCCGAGAATATTCAATATTCTGATGTATATATGCAAGTTGCAAATGAACATACGTTTGTCAATTTATTGTTGTAGCATTGGGATACGCTTAGACTATCAACAGATTCCAAAAGAAAAGTAATCAAGCAAAAATAATTTAATTATTTCTTTTTTTAATTATCCTTCCATTCAAACCATTTGTTACTGATTCTAATAAAGTAATAACAAATACATAATACTTTACCTTAAATATTCACATTCATTTGCAAAAGGGTACCATGATGATAAATAAATTTCATTACTATACATTTGAGTCGGTATACACGTGCAGCTGTGCATGTTGGTTTGTGATGGCCTTTAATTTCAAAGAATTAATAATAATAGAGATTAATTAAGAACTAAAAATTTTCCGCCGTCAATATCAATTAAGTTTTCTCTTTAATTATTTTTTATTTTAAATCTTAAATTTTAAAATTTTAAATTCTAAAACTTTCAAAAAATGAAAATGAAAACATAATTTTATAATAAAAAATATTTATTAGTATTATTATTAGTTAATTATGAATTATTTACGTGTACTTAATTATTATTAATGATAATATATATTATTATTATATAGGGTGCATGCATGCAATCGCAGCTTCTCAAGAGAAGGGTCAGCACCCTTCAGATTATGGTTAGGCCAAGTGAATGTAAGTGGTGTTTGGGTCTTGGAAAGGTCACCTTACTATATATGTGTGTAATTCCAGTTTCCACACGCATCCATCACCCATAAAATCATAATAATAGCTACCTAGCTAGCTGCATTCCTCTCTTTCACTTCATGGATTATTTTTCGTCGTATTGATAAGTGTGAGCCCCCCCACATGAGCCACAATAATCTACTGCCTCCAATTTAATACATAGTCATATAGTACTGCGTGCTATACTATATATATATATATATATATATACGTTTGAGTAATACTATGTGATTGTCATAAGATATTATTTTTTTTCAATATATAATTAGTAAGTTTAGACTCACAATTTGTATAATTCACACTCATATGTACTATATTGTTAAATTATTTTTTTTTCTGAAATTTGTTAAAAATTTTAGAAATATTTCTAAATTTTATATTATTTCAATTTTGTCTAAAAAAATCTCCATTTTTATCAATTATATTCCTGTTAACTAAATTTTTAAAATTTTAGGATCAATCCAATAATGATGACAAAACTATCATATATATATATATATATATATATATATATAATGTAAATAAAAAAATTAAAATAAAATAAAACTTATAGTGGTTTTAAAATTTTTAGTAAACTTTATAGATAAAAAACATACTTTATTATTATTATTATATTTTACATATGTAAGTTTTACAAATATTTTATTTATATTATACGATATTTTATATCTATATTTATAGATTTATCTTATAAAAAAAAATTGTTGGTAATGTTTGCAGTTTACACTATAAATAAAATTTGTTGGTGGATGATAATTTCTCATATATGTTTATATATTTGATTTTGATATTAATCATCATGTTGGGTTGTGCTGACCTCCTTAGCTTGCTTTGAGAAAAAGGAAAAAGGATTCTGCCAATCATCTTGCTTGGTTATTCCTGTCCGCAATTATTAATTAAAATTGGCATTGATTAAACTACATATATGTATACATGAACTTTCTTTTTCTTTTATCTTTCTGGCATGAAAATGATACTTTTGTTTGGCGCTTCTTGGACAGGTATATTATATTTGTACTTCTTTTTTAAAAGGAGAATATTAAAATTGACTGAGACGAATTCACCTAAAAGTTAGTTTAATAGGTGAGATAGTTTTCGTATTATAAACATTTTACAGATCTTACTTTCAACGGATGTGATCATTTATATATTAAACTTACTAAATATACATGGTATAAAAAAGTATTCGATTTAATTATTAACAGATAATTATTCTTTCAGTTAAACTATATATACAATCATTTTCAGACATAAATAATTCGTATTACAAGTTTTACATATATATCTTTAAAAATATACATAGGAGTGATAAGACATTATTCAAAGAAAAAGTCTGCTGGGCTAGTAGTTTAGCTTACTGGTCCAACGTCAAACTCTTAAATACAGCTCAACTTAAATAAATTAATTTTATCATTATATAGTTATATTACATATTATATACTGGAAAATTTCCCATTTCTCTCTACAAATTTTGATTAGCGTTTGGAAATTGGTCTTGCCAGCTACAAAATCACAATACTCAAAACATATCTAGTAAAAAATAAATTTTAGTATTTCATACAAATTAGAATGAGTTCCAAAAGAGATATTTAATTAATTTGAATTGATCTAATAATCAATTTACTAGTTTATTTAATTTAGTGTCAAATATTCAAATTTTACTTTATGTATGTAGTAATTCAATGCCAACGATAAATTCTTAAATGAAATTTATATCTGTAATGAATTAGTCTTCGATTTATGAGATTGAAAAAATTAAACCATGGCAACCAACAAAAGAATGAGCTCCAAGGTTGTTGGGAGGAGAAAGTCAGTCATTCAAGCCATGTTTTGTCCTTTTCTGATGAAAGCCAGTTTAATTAATTGACTCTGATTTGTTATTATTTCATTTTCTTTGTGTGCGTGATCTACTACCCCACAGATAGAGTACCAAAAAGCAATAAACTATATATATACGGTGATTCCTTGTAGCAAGTGGCTAGATTCATTATTAAAAAATTGAGAATGTAAACCTAACAACAATTAACTCTAATTTTTAGTTCAAATAGTTAGTTGCTTGTCTAGAATCATCACTTGTTGTTAGATATAAATATTTTCCATGCATATCTCGTCGCATCACATCCTTAAGGTCGATCAATATGTACCAGAAGTTAAGTTAGGCTTGTTAATATCATCAAGATTATGAAAAGAATATGATAAGATTTGTCTCCCGATATCAGGGACGGATTTATATACTAACTTGTGGGGGCAAGTGCCCCCATTAACATTGGCCAAATATATAAGAAAATATGTATGTATATAAACATTGCCCCCGTGTAAAATTGTACTTGCCCCCATATTAAAATGTAAATTATCTTATTAACTTTTATATCATTTTTTATATATTTTTATTAAAAATTAATCTCGGTGTACACCTTTTTTTTGGTGTACACCTCCATCCAAATTCCAACGAACAGATTTTTACTATTAGAACGAACATATTTTTAATCTGTTCGTGTCAACTATAAAATATGTTCGTTGTATATATAAAAACCTGTTCGTGCACGAACAGAATATTACTACTAGAACGTACATGTTTTTAAAAGCAAACGAACATGTTTTAAAATCTGTTCGTGTCAACTATAAAAACATGTTCGTTGTATATATAAAAACCTGTAATCGTTTGGGACTTGGATAGAGATGTACACCAAAAAGAGATGTACATGTAGCATTATTGTTTTATTAAATTAATCTTATATAATACAAAATCTTCTAGTTAAAAATAGAGCATTATTATAGCACTATTCAATTAATGAATTCACTTAGTTTAAATTTATAAATTTTTTTTAGTTTTTACACTCAACCTTACTAGTAAATTAAAGAATTGTATATTACACTTGTATTTTTTATGATTAGTCCTTAAATATAAATTAAATTAAAAATCATTTAAAATTTAGTCAAAATAATAAATTATTTTTTATCATTAGTTATTAGATATCTATAAAATATAAAATAAGAATAAGAGGAGTTTAATGTATATTTTTTCCCTAAAATATCATTCATATATGGTATATAATTTATAAAAAAAATTCATTAATTGAAGACTCAAATAAAAAAAATTATTGATTAAAAGGTAATTCTTTGATCATCTTAACTAACATTTATTATTATTACATGTATTTAAGTTATTAAAATAAATAGATTAATAACTTATTAACATAGTAAACATGGTTATAAATATAAAAAAAGTTATTTAATATTTAATCTTTTGTGTCATTCGATTTTATATATATTGATATTTTTATTTTTATGTGTTATATACTTGTCCCCATAACATAAAATTTCTGCATCCGTTACTACCCGCTAATATTATGGCCCATAAACTTGATCATTTTGTTCACATTTGCATTCATAAACAATTTGATTTAAAATTAAACCGCATATATATGGCCGGAAGATGCATGATGGTTGCTATTCTTATTGACTAATAATATCTATCTATATATCTATTATTACTATTATTATTATTTTTGTAGACTAATTAATTAGGAAGAAATTTCACGGAGGAGAACGCCTATCACACATATGTTTTAGATTTCTGTGAGTGCATCAGGTAGATTTGGTAAAGTTTTTACTTTTTAAAAGTGGCTTATGAAAATTAATTTTTAAAAGATAGTTTTTTAAAAATCGTAGCACGTGTGTTTGGTAAAATTAAATAAAATTGATATTTTAATAAGCATAAGCAACAATAATCATATTTGATAAAATAATTTTAAAAATTTAAAATGACCATAATAGATATAAATGTAATAATAAATATGAATGTCTATTATTAAATAGGGTTATATTAGAATTTTTAATTTTGATAAGCATAAGCCATTTTTAAAAAGCATCTCTTTAGATGCTTTCAAAAGCATCCCTATTTTTTAAAAATTACAAGCACAAGCACGCCATCTTTTTAATTTATCAAATATAAAATGAGGTGCTTATGTTTTTTCGAAAGCACAAACACTCATCTGAAAAGCTTTACAAAACCCACCCATGTATATATATATATATATATATGTATGGATTAGGATTGATATGAATTGTCTTCTTTTAAGTTTTAAATAGTATATATTGTAACATCAATGCAGCAGGCATAGTTAAATCTAAGTCAACAAGTAAGAGAGGCAAAAGGTTTGAAAACAACAAAAATTAGACTTATATAGTTACGTTATTCATCAAACCATCTTTTTCTTTCCACGCCATTTCTTCTTGAAAAATATGTATGTTAACGAAAAAATACACGCACCTTTAATCTTAGAGTCAAGCACAGAGCAGCAAATGGCAGGACCATTTGTTTTGCTGTCTTTTTTTTCAAAATTATTTTCATAAGCTTCCGACTCGCTCTATCCATTGTTTTTCGGATTATAGAGAAAGCAAATCTGAAATTGGCCTGCTCTGAAATTGATTGGGTGCAACCCTTATTAAATTACTTTTTCACAGTATCCTACCTCCGAACATAACAAGAACTAGTCTGATCATAGTTCTATTTAAGTGTTTACTTACATAGGTTCGGGTATACACAATGTGGGGATTTGAAATCCTTAATAATTATTAAAGGAATAAGTGAACTAACTGATAAAGGGTATTCATGGTTATGGTTAGTAAGTAATCATAACCATAATTAGATTAACTAAAAATTATGTTTAGGTTAATTAATCAAATTGGTTTTAAATCATAAAACCGATTATCCCGTTTATCCGTCTAAACGGACGGGCTTTGTCTTTGAGCTCGGATCGTTTAAAATCCGGGCTTAAAGGGCCAGCCCGTTTAACCCGAAAAAATCTGGGCTTAAACGGGCTGGCCCGTTTATTTAATTCATCTTAAATTTTTTTAAAAAATAGCATTTTTTCCTAAATTTTATCTTACTCGATCCGAAAACCAACCCATTAACGAAAAACTTCGTTTTTTTATATGATTTTTTCGCAAAAAAAATGTATTTTTTTTGTCAAAAGTAATTTTTTTAAATTAAAAATTAAAAATTTTATTTATTTTTTAAAAAAGATAATTAATTAATTAATTAAACGGGCCAGCTCGTTTACGCGTCGGGCTGGCCATAAATGGGTCGGGCTCGAAAAGTTCTAGTCCGTATAAAACTGGGCTAAACGGGCTAACCCGTTTAAACTGTTGGCTAAACGGGCCGGGCCTAAATGGGTCAGGCCCACCCATTTGACAGCCCTATAGTGAGCTAACCACTATATCAACCCAATTGTTTTTTCGGCCATCGATTGGGCCTGGAAAAGCCCGACCCAAACCAAACAGAAGTAGCTAGCCTAACACACTTATGACTTATTGGTCAAGACTTAGAGATGTAGCCCAAGAAGCACAATAATGAACATAGCTTCTTAGGCCCAATAATCCGTAAGTGAAAATTAAATTGGGCTGACATGTGAACATGCCCAGATCCAGAAGAAGCATCCTAAAACCGGATTCAAAAAAAAAAAAAAAAACTGGATAGGGATAAAGCTATGAAGATGGAGATGAAGATGGTTGGAGTTAGTAGCAGCAACGAAAGAAGAACAGAAACATGGCTCAAACGCTAGCAATGCCCGTAGCTCCCTCCCTCGCCCTAATCTCAAACCCTAAACCTCTTTCGAGAGCCGTCTCCTTCCCCGTTCTCAACCCTCCCAAGGTAACATCAAACTAACACTCGCTACCAATTCCGAAATTTCTTTGTTGAATTTTGAATTTGTGTGTTCAGGTGAGAGGGTTAAGCATAGAGTGCGCTCGTGTTGGAGGAGTTGAGATTCCGAACAACAAGAGAATCGAGTTCTCGCTACAGTACATCCATGGAATCGGAAGGACCAGAGCTCGCCAGATTCTATGCGATATAAACATGGATAACAAGGTCACTAAGGAGCTCAGCGAGGAGGAACTCATCACTCTTAGGGATGAAGTCTCTAAATACGTCATCGAAGGCGATTTGGTTTGTAATCTTCCGTTTAAGCAATTTTCCGTTAATTAAGAAGTTAGGTTTGGTTTATTCATGTGTTAATTGATTTTTATCAGAGGAGGTTTAATGCGCTGAATATAAGGAGATTGAAGGAGATTCAGTGCTACAGAGGAATAAGGCATATTCAGGGGCTTCCTTGCCGAGGACAGCGTACAAAGAACAATTGCAGGACCTTGAAGGGTAAGAAGGTTGCTATTGCTGGCAAGAAGAAGAAGTAATCAATCAATTCCCATTGAGTACAATGTTGCTTGTAATTTCTTATTAGCAATGCTGTATTTGGTTTAATCTGTGCTTATTTTGTAGAGTACTTATTACTAGCTTGTATAACTGATCTGCATGGTGCAACTGAGTAATTCCAATGCATTGTTCAAAATACATTTACTATTGGAGTGCAATTGTATAATCATTTGTTTAATGCATCACATTATTTGAGGATAGTAAGCATAGTGAGAAAGTAATTTCCTTCTATTTTGTTCGGAGTTTCAGCATCTGCACAGTTAGAACTTAGAACATTTGCAATTATTCTCTCCTCTATGTTTTTGTTCTTAGCCTCATCTTGCTCCTTGATAGTAAATGTGAAAACAATGTAGTCTGTTAATGTTTGTGCATTTGTACTTTTTTTTTGTGAGACAAAGCAAATTGTCGAAATTATTAGCCATACCTTCCTAAACTATGTCACGGAAAGTTGCTTTGTATACATAGTACAACATATGGTAGTTTTTATGGTTTTCCAGCAGTATTTTTAAATCATTTCTACTCAACTGTAGACAAGTAGACAGTATATTTTCACGGGTGAAAACCGGCCTTCATGTGATACTTCAGTAGACAAATACTCTCTCCATTTTACGTTAGATAAGTTGTGTTATCTTTATAAATCAATGTATGTAGATGCAATTTGGGCCAAAAAGTTCCTAGAAGAATCAAAACATAACATGGAATGAATCGGTAACCATGCACTTTGGCAAATCTCATCAAACGTAGTTCTAACTGCAAATGGGAATGCTACCGGTAATATTAATTGAATCTTGTAGCTTGATTCAGGCTTGGTAATTACTAATTTATGTTTTTAGGTTTTGTGTAGCTGCCGGTATTATTGTAGTTTTTCACTCCATTCTATGTTTGTTGCAGCTTAGAATATTTAGTGAGTTGCTTTCCTCTGTTTAAAGCTTTAAGAACTTAAATATCTTATGAGACTGATTATGTTATGCGGGAAATTCGATGTTTAGCATTTCGCAAAGATATGCAAAATCATCATTAGCAAGCATAGAAGATTTGTTTGGTTACTGGTTTTCTAAACCAATGTAGGCTGTAGCTGGAACACACGACTCTAAAGCCTAAACACGTCGAGGTGCCCAACGCTGTCATAGGTTAGTACTATGACCATTTGGAAGCACCTATACATAGCAAGGTGATTTGTCCTAAAAGAAAAGGAAGGGGAGATGGGGGAAATCGTATACAAATCATGTTTCACACAAGGTGCTTATCTTGGAGGTAGTTTTGAAAGAACTTTTTCTTGGCCGAATGTTGTCATACTCGTGTACCTGGCAAATACCGTTCTGTCAATTATGTTTTTAAAATGTCTAGAAAACTAATGTTAATTCAGCCAATTAATTTAAAAAGCAGTCAACTGCAAAGAAAAATGTACATTACAGAAAACATTTTGAAACTAAAAGTAATAACAGTAAAAAATCAACTAAAATGAACAGCTTTTTAACCCTTATCTTTTTGGAAGGTTTAGAATTTCAGGTTAAGATATAAGATTTAAGGTTTAGCATTTAAGATTTAGAATTTATGTTCTATTTTTAGAGTGAAGGTGGGGTGGTGTGTGGATGGCTACTTCTTTTTAATGGTATTGTGGGCGGATGGCTACTGGTGAATGGTGATGGGTGAAGAATGAGAAAGAAGGAAGAACAGCTTCTTTTTGTTTTTTAATCAAGAGGAAGAACAGCTTAAAAGGGTTATAAAAAAAAGTAGTCAGTGGTTTTCTTTAGTTGTGGTCCAATAACTTTTCTTTTCGGCCTTGGGTCCAATAGCTTATTATTGGACGAAGTTGGCTGATGATTTTTGTTTCTTAACGTATTTTTTTAGAGACTATTCCATTTAAACCTTGGTGGGCTATCGAGAAGCCATATTGAGCTTATTACCTCCAGACATCAGTATACTTTTGGAGGGACAAAATTAGCTCTATGATATAATTAACCTGGGTTTGTCGAGTTTTACTTGTCCTTTTAAGCAAGCATTATGGTTTTGAATCTCGATTTGAATATACATCAATTTACTCGTCAACGATAAACCTTTGAATAAAGCTCATATTCATGATAAATTAGTCTTTGGCTTGCTGAGCCCAGGGATATGAAAAAAAAATAGCTCCCACACTTTTTTTGGACAGTGGTAAAGTATGTTGGATTTTTTGGACTTAAATAGCTGGGTTGGACAGACTTTCTTATCAGGTAGTTACCATTGGGCCACAAATGGGCTAGGCTTAAATTTTCTCTTTATTTAGTTTTCGGACTTACATTTCTATGATTAATGGGCCCAGGTTTACTTAACTTGCCCAGGTGATTTTTGGATATGGTATTGGGTTCAGACTGCATAAGTAAGACGGCTTTGTCATTGACCAAAAGCAGTGCATGGCTTTGTCCAAAAAGAGAAGAAGAATAAGTAAGCACTGTGACCAAGAAAAAATGGAAAATAAAAATAAAAATAACTCAGCATGAAGAAGCCCAACTAGTGGCATTAAAGTTGAAACCTTGTGTGTAAGTTTGTTGGAAAAATGTTATTGTTGATCAAAATAATTTTTTAAACCTCCGCCCAAAAAATCATAAAGAGGCCATACCCATAAGTCACTCTTAGCATATTGCTATCAGCCACTACAATGAGGACCACAGACAATGTTGTCTTTGATGCTGTAAACCAAGCATTAATAGCAATCATATGATTCAGTATTTATCAAATTGATGTTTCTTTTGAACCCTTTTTGGTGTCCCAAAATTCCAGCATGACCACATATATTAGAATTATTAGAGCTTCCATTATATTAGACCCAACAAGTTTTCCGGACCAAACATCCCACGGGATTATGTGTCAATCATTATTATCGTTATCTCTGTTGACATAAAATTTGAAACCATTGATGTCTCAAAGTGGGGCTCCTTTGTACTCAGCTTAAGAAACCTCATTGATGACATTCCTTGTTTTAGGACCTCTCATCTTTTCTTAATTATTCTATGGACTTCATTTTCATTTTGATGAAGAAAAGGGCCTTGTTTTGGTTCTATAATGATATTGCATGTAACTTCACTTTACATCAATAATCCTATCTTAAAAAACTTTATAAACTAAAACCTCCTCAATCTCATTATCAGGATGTGCATGCCACCTATGAGAACATAAATTATTAATAACTATTAATTATAGATTCCTATTGTGTGTGGGTTTTATATGATCTCCCTACTTTTTAAGATTTGATATTCTATTTCTAATTTCTAATTGATTATAGGTTTCATGTGGTAGGGCACTAAACACCAACATCATATAAAATCTTGATAAAGAGCTCCACTCTCCAAATTCCAGCTCCAAAAACAAATGGCTGGCCCAATACGTGCTTGCCACAATTTCTATAAAAATAAATTAAATAAAAATTCCACCTTATTATTATAATTCCTTTCTCCTATTCCAATTTTGTCAACTACTGTTTGCCTATAGTATCAAGCATCATAATAAGTAGAAGGATTCCATTTGCTGGGGCTGGGAATTTCACTCACTAAAATTGGTTCTCCAATAATTCAAATCAATGTAAAAAATTGTACCTACATTATATGACGTCATGGTTACATCACGCAAATTTTCCCTCATATTAGTAATATCACTGCTCTAAATTTGAAAATCATTCATTCCTCATTCTTATATTCAGTGGTGTGCTAGAAAGTGCAAATCTAAAAGGTGTTTGAGATGGCTTGGATAATCCTTGAAAGGAAAAGAAAGAGTTTATAGGGGGAAAAATAAAATTACCTAAAAAAAAATTAAATGCCCATAAAATTACCACGAATAAAGAAAAAAGATTTTTACCATGAAAAATGAGTTTCGTTTGTCATAATTACCAAAATATCTGCATTTAACGTAATAGTTGGCGGTTAACGTCATTTGGATAGTTTTGACAAATGGAACATCTCTTTCATAAATAGAAAATTATTTTTTTTCATTTATGGATAATTTTTTCAGCGCCAATATCTTTTGTGGATAATTTAAATATTTTTTTCGAATTCATAAATACTATAGCCAAGGAAATTTTTTTTTTCCTTTTTTTTTCATACAAGAGAAAAAGAAAATGAATGTGTCATAGTTTGGTTGCTATTTTTTTCTTCCTTAAAATACCAAATTATCAATTATTTTATTTGTTTCATTTGATTTGTTATTACTATACATCTTTAAATTATTGAAATTAATATTAAAATATATCAAAGACATGATAAAGAATAATAATGTGTTCTGGTCATAAAGACTCATCTTAAACCTCATGGATAACATATGTTATTATTGAATTATTGTTTGCAAATAAGGTGGAGAGGCTTAGTTAGCATTCAATATCAAATTATATACACATATAAAACAATGAGTTGGGGAATTTTGTCCCCTTTAATTGGAACCTCAGGTTTGGTTTTGAGGTTAATTAGTCCAAAGTCTAAACTATATACTTATTAAATTATTAATTTGGCACACCTTATCTACTGTTCAAACTGGGACAGCCTAGGGATTAGGGAAGCCTCAAACCACTTTTATGTGTATTCTTTAATTCATTAATTATTAATTACTTTATTATTTATAAAAGAGACGACGGACAAAGGGGGTCTGTTTAGCCAGATACCCTTCAATAATTTTAGGCTTTTTCACTTAAATAAATAAAAGAAAAAACTAAAATTACCAGTTTTTTTCTAAAGCAAATTTAAATATGTATATTTTTTTTTAAAAAAAAAATTGTATAAATCACATTATGATAATGTGTGTTAGCATTAGTACCCAAATTGTGGTACCGTGAAACAATTAAAATATAAAAGTCGAATGGATTAGGGTTTAGAGTTTTCATAAAAGTAAAAGAATAAAATAAAAACTCTAAATTTTGCTATTAACACATTTAATTTTTTTAATTATTTAAATATATAATTCTATTATATTGCTCTTTATTTTTATATTATGTATAAGTATAGTGACTATATTCCCAATCCGCTGATTTTTTTTTTCTTTTTTCTTGCACCCTCTTGCCTTCATATTAGTCTTTGTAACTTTTTTTTAGTGTCTAAGTGTCTAAGTGAAAGCTCGAATTCGAGAGCTCGGCGAAGAGGATAATGCTCTATGAATGGACATATTAGTCTTTGTAACTTGTAAGGCTTTCATTGTGTTTTGACCTTTTTTATTTGCGAAAATGTTAGTTTGGAGCAGAATTGTGTATTTTCTGAATAAAGTAAACGATTTTAGAAAAAGAAATGCGTAGTACTACGAATCACCAAATTATTCGTGTCAAAAGAAAAATAAATTAATAATGTAGCATAAAATCACCACTAATCTTCTTTTTACTTTTCTTTTCTTTTGAAATGAATCTTCTATTTTAAATCAAACACTTCTAACCAATTCTTTGAAATTTTTTCCTTTGAGAAAAATAGTGACATAGAAAATCCTAAGTAATATTTCTAATTATCTTCTTAATATTTAAAAAGAATAAAATTTAAATATAAATATTATTCTTAAAAAATATTAAAAATTCAAAACTTTTTAATTTGTTTAGAACTTAGAAGTTAGGAGAATGATTTGAAAAATAAATTAGGACTCCAAATATATATATACGCTAAGAGAAAGTTTAGGGAGCTCATAGTTTGTTAGTCAATAGATAGCCAATAGGCTTTTTTTCTTATCTCTTTTCTTTTTTATCACCCATTATTTTCCTAATTACACTCATGGGCTCCCTAATGTTGGCTCCCTAGCATTACTTATACGCTAATACTATATGTACTAGAGTAATGCTAGGGAACCAATAAGGAGCCAATAAGTGTATACACTTTCTCTGTGTACTATTGTTATACATCCGTTTCCATTATTAGCAACACGAAAAAATGTAAATATTAGTACATAAATATTATATTTAGCAAACTTATCATTAATGACACAATCTAATTTAGTAATAATTAAGGATCACATATTGATAATTAATAATAAGTTAATCTACTAATGATACGCTTAACTTATCTTAAAATTACTAACTAGGAAAAGAAATTATTATTTAGTAATTTCCAACGGGGACTCAATTTAGGACTTTATGCCGACATAAGATGGCCACCCAATAAATAAGTTTATTATTAACTCTTACGATAATTCAATAAATAAAAGAGAATATAGGCTTACTTTGTAGTTTGCAGGCTGGGGGCAGCAATGCATTAAAAACTCAAAACTCATTATTTTATTTTTTTTAAAAATTTTCTTTGTAGTACTAGAATTTCCAATGAGAAGGAGGCTCCTCTTCCCTTTTCTCACCGTTTTTTAATTTCCCAACTCCCAACTAATTATTACTCTGAAGTTCTAACCTCCTATCAAGATATGATATTTAATTATGTATGACTTTTTTATTTTAATTGCTTAGGGATTAAAATTTATTAGGGTTATAAATGGTAAATGAAGTGCTACAATAGAAATAATAAGACAACATTTATAATTTAATTAAAGCTGGTTGGTGAACTTTAATTTGCACGCCAAAAGGAACAATAATTAAACCTACCAACAAATAAATTGCTATATACATACATATTTTTCAATCCTTTATCATCACCATTAACTTTGATTTTTTTTAATTTTCAATTTCATTTCTTTTTTCTATCTCACATGTTCACATAATTTTATCATTTATATCATTCTTTTAAAATTAATCATCAAAAAATATATATAGCGTGAGATTCAAAATGAAGCAATTAGAAACTTAAAAATTATGTATAGTAAAACCAATCCAAATTAACCACAAACATGTTAATTAATTTTTCTTCTTAATTTATTATTATAAAAGAAATTCAACCCACTAATACTAAGCTAGTTGATAAACGCAGCTTATATTAGTGAGAGTGGGACCTAAAAAATTATTATATAATCTCATATGAATATTCGGTTGGGCAGAAGCAAAAGGCAGAAGATATTAGTGGGTTCAATTGTTCAATGTTCAGTGAGGATTGTGATTTGTGAGTGGGACTCTTCATTTAGGAACATAATTATTTCGACAAAACCAAATATTTAATTTATCCTCCTTATGTTCATGCTGCTGTATGTGTGTGACATGAACCCAAGAATTCCGGATGATGTTCATCCTATGGTGTTTCTCACTAATAATAATAATTATTATTACTATTGTTCTTATTATATAACAATAATGCAAATTACATGGAGCCACTCATCAAATTGATTATTAGAATCAGACTAATATTACGTTAACTAAAGTTTTAATCAAACTGATCTTGTGTGCCCTCACCACCTCTTTGGAATTATATAACTATTTCTTTTGGACTTGATATAACTATTGGTTAATGGTTATAATTTGAATTTAGGTGATAGTATTATTATTATTACACATCTTAATTATCAATCCATTAATCGGATGTAATTTTTTTTTTTAAATTCACGAACATCTGGAGAATATAGACTTTTTAGTGATAAGTTTTGATACTATGTTATCATGATATTACTTGTTTCAAAATTTAAATTGATAGAAAAAATTACATAAATAGTTATATTTCTAAAATAATAGCTACGTATAAGTAATATTCGGTTTTGTTAGGTGTACACATAAAACACATAAACTTTTTTCATTTGAGGAAGTGATTAATTAGGATGTGTTTGTGTGTTTTATATGTACACCAATATTAATTGAGTAACATTTTTCTCTTAAAATAAAAATTAAATTAATGCACTTATTGAGTTTATTTTTAAAGGATGGAATATGTTTAAAAAAAAAAAGAAAAGTATAGAAGTTCAGTTTATTATTATTACGTGCTTGTTAGGATATAAGCAATATCAATCAACTTTTAAATTTTTTTTTATCTCATCTCATATCCTAAAAGGTTTTAGGATTGAGCCTTATCTAAAATTAAAAAAAAATCAATTTTTTAATTTTTTTTTTTTTACAAATTTTAAATCATAAATTTTAAGTATTATTAAATAATCTTAACACTAAATATTTCAAGAAGTGAGAGTTAACAAATGATTTTAGAGAAAGAGAATAGAAAGTTAATATCATTTTTTTTTATCATTTATTATTTCTTTAATTATATTCATTGGCTTCTTATCCTTTCTCATATGAATTAATTATTAAAAGTCAATTTCTAAATGTGTATATGAATTATTTATAATATAAAGAGATAATTATTAAGATAGGACATAAATGCACGTATGCTTGAATTATGGAAAATTGAGAATAATGTATGAAAATGATGATGTCAATTATCATAATCTAGATCTAATGTGCTCACATATATCTTTATGCTTCCATGGTCAACATTATTGAAAATGATGATGTCAATTATCATAATCTAGATGTAATGTCACATATATTTTTATGCTTACATGATCAACATTATACGTGCTCATATATATGGACGGATCCAGAAATCTTATAAAGGGTCAAAAAAAAATTTATACAATCAAAATTTTTTTTGTGTTATATAATCAAATATTATAAAGTGAATTTTTAATAATTCAGATTAGTATTTTTTAATTAATTTTAATAAAATTTCTGTTAATAAGTATTATATTAAAATGTAAAATTTTATTGAAAATAATAAATTTATATTCTAATATTA
>JASCZI010211454.1:103003-123034 GCA_036250425.1 Stylosanthes scabra | reverse complement strand
AAATTTTTTTTTTATTATATTTTATATATATATATATATATATATATATATATATATATATATATATAATTAAAAAAACAAATCATAAATAATATAGATCAAATTTTTTTTACGAAAATATATAGATCAATTACTAAAATACTTTTGATATATGCATTTAAAACAAATTCATGAATAAGATAGGTAAAATATTTCTTACTAATAAATAATTTTCTTTATTATAGGTAGGTTTTTATAGCATCAAATACAAATAGATTTTTAAAAAATTTTAGCTTTTATATGTATCGATATAAATATTTTCATACAACATCCAAGTAGAAATTGATATAAAGATTAAATTATTTTTTATATAATATGTAATAAATTTAAGTGTTAAAAATTAGAAGAAATATATAAAGTTAAAAAGAATCAGAGGATTGTGTTCAATGAGGTTCGAACACAGTATCTTGATTTAAAAGATACAATAGTTTATCAGCATGACATGAAACACACTTGCTGCCTTTACTCACATCCCATATAATATATAAGCTTTTGAAAATTTCTGGGGCCAAGGCCGCTGCTCACTCCCTTAAATCCGTCTATATATATATATATTATCAAAGATACTAATTACTAAGGGTGAAAAATAAAAACACCAAATTAATTCTTTTATAAAATATTTGTTAAAATATAAATATAAATATATATCACTATTATATATGAAAAATGTTATATATATACAAAATTGAAACTAATATATGTATTATCTAACTATTTTATTTTGTTATGGTCTGTGACTTTGTGTTTACGTTGAAATTGAGCATTTTTTATTGTTATTTTTTAAAGGTTAATCTTTCTTTGTTTTGTTAAGGATAAGTCTCCTTTCTTCTAATCAGGGGAGTTAGAAAATATTTTTAGAATGGGCAATATAAAAGATATTTCATATGATAGAAAAAAAATAAAATTAGGAGGCTAATATAAAATTTATAAGATTTTATACATAAAATTTTTTGGTTTAGGGTCCATTGCCCCCTTTCCTTGTACTAAGTTACACCCCTGCTTGTAACACTTAAGTGTTGAGGTTCCTTACACTACAAAAAACTCGTTAGTTACCGTCGAATTTTTTAATAAAACCGATGGTTCGTCAGCTTTAGGATGCATATCCGACGATTAAGTCTTCGACAGAAACATATTTTTGTCGGATAAATTATGGCGGGAATTATGAAAATATTGAAGAAGTAATTTAGTTAATTCTTGTCGGATATGTACTCGACGATAAATTCAACGGAAAAAGCCATGACTAATAACGTGTTATCCGACAGTAATGAGCGACTTTGTTTCTCTACCCTAAACTTCGTGGGATAGGTGAGTCATGACACCGTCATCTCTCTTATTACTAAAGTGCCAAGACAAATGCGGAGCTGAACTCATTAATGTATATAATCTCTTAAGTCTTGGGATAAGTGGGAGGTAGTGCATCATCTTGATCGGAACTCTCTTCAAAGACCTATGTTTCCTTACCCTAATCTTTTCCGGTCGATATCTAGGAGCCTCACAGAATTTACAAGCAAATAGTTTCTTGTTATTCTTGTAGTACAACATACAATCATTAGTAGAGCAAACAAGATGGGATAACTACTCTTTTAGCCACAAAGGTTTGAGGTCAAAATCAATTTAGTCACAAACTTTTTTTTTTTTGTCAAATTGGTCACAAAGGTTGGATTTTGGTTTAAAATGGCCATCTTTACCCTTTTACCCTTGTGAAAAAAAAAATCCTTTAACCATAATCAAACAACTCTTCCACACCTAGAAATCATTTTGTTCAAAGATTAAATCAAGCCTTTGCACAATTCCTTTGCTTTTTCAAACCAATGCAGTTTAACTCTACATCAATTGCATTTTCACTCAATTCTACTTTATCTGGACATAAATCACCATTTATTTCAAATGGATTGAAAGGAAACGTTGCAAAAGATTAGGCCAATTCCTCTATGATTAAGAAAACATGTCACTGCTATATGCTAAACTTGAGAACAAAAAATTTGAAGTTGAACATCACATGTCCATTTACAAAGCCAGCAATCGTTTAGACAAAAATGATATGAAATCTAAAAATCTGGATACAATCAAATAATCTAGAGTACAAATTAAACAAGTACAAACTCAAATCAGAATGATGACTCTAACATGATCAAGTTGTAATCTTTCACGTTAAAAATTCAACACCTTTACTCTTCATCAACTCACCTTCACAGGCATTGGAGGAATGGTGGAATCGTGGAAGAGTGGCAGATCTGTCAGATAGAGGCAGGAGCGACAAAGGTGGCAACAGAGCAAGAAGCGATAAAAACTCGAATCTGTGCGGCGGCAAATCAAGAGGGAGAGTGATGCACGACAGAGGCAGTGGTGAGGAATAAGCAAGGCATAGTCGGATCTTTCTCAATTACAATCACAATCATGAGTATGGTGGCCGGACATGCCTTGCTCCACTGCCTTCGCAGCCCTCGCCGGCCACCCAGGCAAAGACCCAAGCCCCCTCGTCGCCCGAAGATGGCTTCGTCGAGGAGGACGAAGAGTCCCTCATCCTCCGCGACATTGAGCAGTGCCAGCGTCGCCAACCGCCTCTCCAAGTGGACCCGCCCTCCTCTCTCCTCCTCTCTGTTGTTGTTGTTGAGTACGTCTGTGATGTTGTTAGGGATTTGTTAAGAATGGCATCAATGGACTATGGTTGAAGGATGGAGGCATGGAGGCTGGAATGCTGGGAAGTTGGGAATTTAGGGTTCTTCAATTTTTTATTTTTAAATAAGAGGGGTAAAATTGTCAAAAAGAATATTTTGAATCGAAATGCAACTTTAGTGATCAACTTAATTAAAAAAAAATTTGTGAACAAATTGATTTTCACCCCAAACCTTTACGGTTAAAATAGTAGTTATCCCAATCAAGATTCACTGAACTTAACCCTATTTTAAAAACTAAATTATTTGCATCATAATGACTACGAGGAAGGTCGGTGTGTCCAAGTATTAGTTCGCTACAGTACGTCGCAAACTTATCAAAAGATTCCGCGGTTAGGTTAGACTTGGCCTTTATACTCATCATCCGAATGCACGCGGGCAACTTCGAGTGTACACAACCGTCAAACAACGGCTTCGACGCAGTCTCTAACAACTCATAAAATCTAGCGGCTTCCGACTTAGGCTCTTCTTCCCCTTCATCCTCCGTGTTAACCATACCAAATGCATCTGTTATCATTTCATTATACTTATATCGCTCTTGATTATCCTCCCAATTTACTTCTTCAAATCCCGCCTGTCTATTTAGGTTAACCCTTCTTGCGCTTTTCTTACCTCGACGTTTGGCCATAGTTTCAAAATGGTTGATACCATTTACATCAACTTTCCCGTGTGAAGTCTAAATCCAATACCAGGATTGAAATCGCTAAGGTACAAGTGAATGATCATTTCCTCATAACCAATCCACTTCAAAAGACGACACTTAGAGCACAGACACCTAGAAAACCCATCGACCCTAAATTCTTCCAAATTGAACACATACGCAACAAATTCGTCAACCCCATAAAAAAATTCAGGCTTTATTCCCCTCTTTCATCGTAAAACCTGTCATACATCCACAAGCGATAACTCATAACCGGAATATCCATCACACAAAATCCTAAATATGCAATTGTAGGTTTTGTTCGGTTCGACTCGATTTTGCTCACCCGAGTTATACCTATTGAAGAAAAAAAAAACAATGTAATATGTTTGCTTGTAAATAAATTGATACTTGGTACAAGTGGTTTATTTAATTTAAAAGGTACTTTGCGTTGAAATATGATATAATGAATTCACATAATTTTCTTCAATGAAAAATTGGTTAGGAACGACAAGAAAATGAGGTGTTTTATCAAATTTATAATATTAGAAAGATGTAATGGTTTAATAATTTTATTATATTATTATATCGTGTGATATATTGTAATCTGATCATCTTCTAATTCTTGATAGTAATATTAAAAGGAGTTAATAATTGATCAATTTTTTTTTTCATTTTGAGTTGAAACTTTTAATTTATCCGGAAAAGAGAACATATAAGTTTCTTTCATTATTGAAGGCAAACCATACGACACAGGGCAAGGGTACGGTAAGAAAAATTCAATATACATAATGGAAGCTAGGTAGGTAAATATTAAATAATAAAAATGGAAACATTAAAAATAGGATTTGTTGGAACGTTACTGGTTTTGACATTGTTGAATAACCTACCAAAAGTAAAAAAAGTGACAAAACTTTTTTAATGCAAGCTTATTACTGTGCTATTGCTATTTCACTTTTTAGCTGTGCCTTTGAGACTGTAAGCTGGACCAAATTTGGAAGCTCTCTTAGACAAACCATCCACTTCATATATTTACTCTATGTATCTACCTTATTACCTCTGCCTTTAATTTTTTTTTTCCCAATTTCTAATTTGGCAGGTTGAAGAGTTGTCTCTCACGAATTTGACTTCTATTTAAAAATTTGTTATTAATTATAAATTTATTTTATACACATAACCAAATTTAAATTAAATTATCCACGCTTACTTAAATAAATTAGTAAATACAGTTATACAATCTCAAGGTGTTGTGTACTTTTAATCATGAATGAATGAATCAACCAACAATTGAAGATAGTTTTGGCCTTTTCGGTATGTTCTTTGATGAGTGCTTAAATTGTTTATTTATTTATTCATTATTGACCTCTCTATATCAGGCACACTTGTATTCTTCCATGCTGGCTTTAATACCTTATACAAATCCATGTATATCAATTAATTTGAAGGAATGAAATTTGTTTGAGACAGAAGGGAAATAAATATATATATAGTACGTACCCTCACAAGAATTACGTGATGATATAAATAACGAAATGAATATATTATTAAGTATTAATTATATGTGTTATTCGCCATATAGTAATAACTTTAAATCAGTAATTATTTCACCACGTGAGAAATGTGAAAGTTTGGTACGTAATTATAAAGTAATATACGTTCTAGCTAGTTCTCTTAATTAGGACTACTTAGGTATATTATGCACCTAACTTCTTTTAATTAAGTGCCGTATTACATGCAAATGCACGCAAAAGGTTAGCCTTAAATAGCTCACATCACATGCCCCTCATCAGAGCAAATGGTACCAAATTAATTAACTTAATTTCATGTATAAGTTTTGGGCATGGGAGACAATGAGACATGCAAGTGAATATTATTAGCTAGGTTTTCGTTTTTTTTTTTTCCTATCAAGATGTTATCTAATTGAAAGTCAAATGACTAATCCTCAAATACTATAAAGATAAAGTAAATAATTTTTTTAAGCGAGCAAATTTCATTCCCATTTTCTAAAAGAATCGAATTCAGAAAAAATAGTTAAGAATGACAGACTCTCACCCATCTACCATCTGAACTAACTTGCATAGATTTTAGGGTTTTCCATTTGATTACATGGATAGAGCGAGGACTAACTTTTTGTTAATAAAAAAAATAGTCGAAAAAATAATAAATAAGTAAATATTAAAAGAAAAATATAAATGCAGTTGATTATTCCTTGAAAAAGGTTATTTTTAATATTTTTATATTAATCTTAAAAAATTATATAAAAATAAAAAATAAGCACTAAATCAATATTATATTTTATTCTTTTCTCTCTCCTCTTTTATCATTCATTATTTTCTTAATTATATTTATTGACTCTCTATTGGTCTCTTAACATTGGTCCCTAGCATTACTCATAATTTTATATAGAAAAAAAGCTAACTAATCAGTATTTATTTGCCAATTTTAATCAGCATTTAGCCTGTATAATATTTTTATATCATGATGAATTGTATGAAAGAAAAAAGTTTCAACGGTTACATTTATAGAAATATTATTGCTGACCAAATAATGACTCAAAATAATAAAACTTACTGTTTAATAGCATTACTTATGTTTCACATATGTATATATATAACATAGTAAACAATTCAGGTGCTCTATCATTTACGATAATTTAATAATCTTGTTCATTTTAATTTGTATATATTTTAAAATTATTTTATAATTAAAATCAATTGAATTACCATATACTCTAAAATACCTAAAATACGTCGAAGCAATCAAAAGTTTTTATGAATCAATTTTCTTTCACATCATTCACAAAATACATACATACATATATGACCATCAGCATCATATATATCATGACAACTCTATCATATATCCACCCAAAATCAACTATCAAAATTAACTACTTATAAAAATATACATAATTAATCTGGACTGGGCATAATGATTGATTATTTATACACCATCACACCAGATCTATTTTTATTTGCTTCGGTCAGCACTTATTAATATGTACGGAATTATTATTATTATTATATGGCTTGTAAAAATATTCAAGTTGAAGTAAGAAACGGCATTATGATTATCATATTCTCTAAAACGGGGAATTAAGGAACCCATCATTGTTAGAGATCAAGAAGCCGATTTGCTTCAATCTCATGCTCAACATAAATCGAGATGAATGGTCCCTAGCTTTTTCAGTCTGAAATCTTAATCAATGACGGGTGCAGATTAATTTAATTTAATTAATTAAACATATGTATGTACTTACAATATACAGTCATTATTTCACACAAAAACTCGTCTTTTGATAAGCAATAAAGTAATTACAGTTTAGCTTAAATAAAATATTAAAATTATTATTATTACAAATTTTCAAATATTTTACTCTAATAAATATATTGTAAATTTAATTTTAATACAATAACTATGAAAGAAAATTTTACACGAAAATTTAATTGTATAAAATTATATTATTAAAAAATTATATAATTAGATATTGTATAAAATATTTTATATTAAAATCGTAAATTAAGAAAAGAAACTAAATTTACACCTGAAAAAGGCTATACTTTTATATTTTTATAAAAAAATTTAGTTAAGTTTTAATATATTAACTACATTCAAATAATTAATTAATTAATTAATTAATGACTGGTAGTCTGGTATGGTTGGAATGAAAGAGAAGAGCACATGGAAAAAGCAATTGGCTCTCTGCTTAGACAAAAAGAAGCGCAAAGGCGTGTTCCTATTAAATACGGAGAAGCACAATATTGTGATTTTTTTTTATTTGTTTATTTTTAATTTGTTCTTGTTTTTGGATCCACAAAAAATATATGGAGATGCTTAATCAATGCTTGTTATTGCAACACTTTGACAGTTTAATTAATTTTTATGAACTGGTTGGTCAAAGATATATCAATCCAACACGTGCTTGCCATCTTCCAATGAGACGTTTGATTATCATCAATTTGACACATATTTTATTGTAGGCTCATCACAAAATCAAGATTTTAAAGAGTAATGACAATGATCATATTTTCTTCTTATGGTGATCTTCAATTTAATTTGAATTAAATAACAAAATCTATATTGACAAGCGTATAGTTCTGCTCTTGAAATTAGATTTAATTGTAAAAAATTATTATATTTTTCAATGTTTTACATAAGATACAATTATATTTTTTTGGATGACCAACCACAAAATTAATGTGCGAAATAATTTTATGGTATATTAGAAGTAAATTTATAAAATTATCCAAAAGGTTATTGTATAATATTTGACAACAAAACTATCTAATAAACAAATAATTTTGAATAATCTATTGAACAAGCTTAATCTTTAATTGATATTAAATTAATTTACATATTTTAGAATCAGCGGGTATTAAAAATAATAATTTAATTTTATATTTTAATAATAAAGTTCGAAAGATTAATAATTAATAATTTCACGTGAACAATGATTTTGTCTAACCAAATGCAATCAAGTGATTTATTTTTATGTTAAATAGAAGACTATTTCGGTGTCAAATAAAACTTTATTTAGATGTATTTTTTTATACTATTTGACATCGAAATAATATTCTATTTATCATAAAAATAAATTACTTAGTTACATTTTGTTGGCCAAAACTACTTGTTTAAATAGCATTACCCCTAAAAATAATGTAACCTTTTCTTTTATAAAACAATCCTCTTGAAAGTTTTTTTAGAAAAATATTTAACATTTATTGAGAGGATAAATTAATTTTAAAAATGAAAATAGTTAGTCTAATAATTTCAATTGGTTGGTTAATAGGTGAATTGAAATGAAAGGAGCCAAAGAAAGAAGAAGAGAAAGAGAAGGGAAAGCCACTCAGCACTCCCGGTGACGTTGTGTTATCCATTGGCCATTGCTTCATGTCTCAGCAACAAGATAATCGTAGAAACATCCCTCTTTTCCAATAATAAAAACTAACAAGTACTAAACAACAAATCATTTATTTTAAAAGTTTAAGTTAATTTTATATGAAAAATATAAGTAATTAATATTTTTCTATCCAAAAAATCAATCAATAAAAAATATTTATAGTCATTATTTATAAAACATGTATAATAAAAAATAAAATATTCGAAATCTAAAACAATCAACTAACTTGTATTTTTTATAAACAGGATATTTAAAACATAAAAAACAAAATATTTAATTTAAATTATTAATTTATATTAATTAAATTTTTATTGATTATCTAGTATCTTAATTATATATATATGATTCGTAATATATCTTTTACATAAGAGCCTTTTAGAAAAATTTTCATATATAAAATAAAAAAAAATTTATTTCCCATTTAAAATTAATATGACATTACTTACCACATTCCAATTTTTTTTTTGTCATCTGCAGCAAGTTCACCTCATTTAGAGGCTAAAATGGGTAATAGCCACTCAAAGTGGCAAACTTGGAGGATAATAGCCACTCAATGTGGCTAACTTGATCTAACTAGCCACTCAATATGGCTAACTTGATGTAATAGCTACTCAAAGTGGCGAACTACATGTAACTAGCCATTTTAAATGGCGATCTTTATGCAAAATTTTTACCCTACTCAGCCAATTAAATTGGCGAATCTTAGAAACATGTTTCCTATAAATACACCCTTTCGAAACCCATTGTTGTGTGCTATAAACTTATTTCTCTCTCAAAAATCTCTTCATTCTCTTTATATGTTGTCTATTTTTTTTTTTAAAGTTTGTTATAGTATGGGAGATAGAATATTAGTTTCCATACGATGGTCAGATAAGAAAAGACCAAGATGAGAATGATGTTTTCAGTTGTCCTGAACCGACCTTCGTTTGCTGGCCAAATGAGGAGATGGGTTTGCAACAGCTTAAAGATTTTATTCTGCGTTCTATTAGTCAAGATCACAGAAAACGACTTCGGAAAGTTTACTACAGATATCCGCGTTATGTTGACGGAACCCTGCACTTTAAAAGGTAATAATATAACCATGATATTGTTGTATTTGTTAATTGTGCATGAATCGGTACCAAATGATCTGTTTGTACTATGCATTTATTTTTACAGGTTTCGTTTAGGTGACGATACCGACGTTGCACTAATTCAAAACTGGCACTTACATCGAGCCGTTATGTCCTTGTTAGATTTATATGCTCTTTTAACTAATGAGGGGAATAACTCGGAGACTGACTCACAATCTGGCGGGGGGATGGCAAGAAACATAAGGCGATCAATGCTAGATCTTAACAGGATGTCTGAGGGGAGCAGTGAGGGTTCCGTCCTTTTTCAAATGAACCAGTGGCGGATATGCTAGACAGTCATAATAAATCCGTTGTTGGAGATCCCACCACACATTCTTATCTGCTTAATTATGATTCGGATAACAATGGTGAAGATAATGAGCAGTTGGAAAATGATGAGCGTGAGGAAATAAAATAAATAACTAATTAATAAATAAATAAAATATAACCTAATTAATTAATAAATAAATAAAATAAATCTTACAACTACCCTAAATAAAAATTAGTTATAAAAAACAAAAATAAAAAAGAATAAACCTACATTATGAAATAAATAAACGAAATAGAAAATTAAGAAGACAAGGGAGAAGGGTGTGTACCTGGTTGGGAAGAAGAAAAAATGGGACCAGTAGTAAAAAAATGTCATGCGGCGTCCTCATATAGCATGCAAGTTCGCCACTTTGTGTGGCTAACCCTAATTTGCACCAAGTTAGCCACATTAAGTGGCTATTTCTCTCCAAATTCGACACTTTGAATGACTATTACCCATTTTAGCCTTTAAATGAGGCGAACTTGCTGCAGATGACCAAAAAAAATTAAAATGTGATAAATAATGTCATGTTAATTTTAAATGAAAAATAATATTTTTTTATTTTATATATGAAAATTTTCCGAGCCTTTTAAACTTGAATCGGATGTATAACTTATTTTTTTAAGAGTAATATATTAAATTAGTCTTCTAAAAAATTTTTTGTTAGACATTTTAGTTTTCAACAAATTTCAACCATTAAATCAATTCTTAATCTTTTGTTAAATTAATCCATTCTCACATTAAATGTCAGCAAAAATTTAGACAAATAAGTTTTTATAAGTATTTAATAAAGACGTAATAGTGTTTAAGAAATTTTCAAACTTTTATATCTACTAGACGAACAATAAAATGTTAGGGCTAATTTATCAAACATAATAAAAGTTTAAAAACTAATTTGGTGATTAAATTTTGTTAAAGATTAAAGTATTCGATACAATTTTTTTAAAGGATTAGTTTGAAATATTATTTTTTTATTTTTCTTATATTAAATTTATTTCTTTTATTTAAATAATAAAATTGAACTCTAAATTTTTTAATAAATGAAAGAAATAATTATTTTAACAATCATGTTATTTTTACAATACAAAAATTAATCATTTATATAGCATATATATAAAAATTATATAAAATAATATACAAATTTAAATACAAATATATAATCGTGGATTGAAAATTTTTATTTTAAAAACTATCAAACTAATACCCACCTCAATTATAAAATGGAACAAAAATATAAAATCTATAATTGTTTGTGTATAACGGAAAAGCTTTACATCCTATTAAATAATTAAAAATATTTAAGTAAAAATAAATAAATTTCTTAGGGTAATGCTATTTGAACAAGTAGTTTTGGCCAATCAAGTATAACTAAGTGATTTATTTGTATGCTAAATAAAAAATTATTTGGGTATAAAATAGTATAAAAAGTGCACATAAATAAAATTTTATTTTACATCTAAATAATCTTTTATTTATCATACAAATAAATAACTTGATTATACTTGATTGACCAAAATCATTCGATAAAATAGAATTATTGATTTCGGAATTAAAAAAAGCACAATATTCACCTGCCACTGACTTTGACCGGTGCAGTGAATTTCAAACAGCATTCAGAAATGGACGCATCTTACACAGTTTTCGAAGTGCCATTGACAAGACATAACATGGATTTGTTTTCCAAAATCCCATTGCCCCTTCATTAAAATCCATAGCCGTTTTGCATGTTTCGCCCAATAAGAGACTGCCACCACCAAGATTAAGGCCATGATTTTAAGCAATCAGACAGCCTTCGAGATTAGTACTTAGTACTAAAGTAGGAGTAGTACTTTTTATCTTCTCAATAAACCCCTAAAGGAAAGAATTTTAAAATCACGAGTCAAACGTTGGAAGAAAAAAGGTGATATTAACCAAGTTAATTAATTATTTGTTGTAGTACAAACAGTGGAAGGCGTGAGAGAGTAGAGAAAATTGAGGAGGATAAACAAGGAAGGCAACCGAATCTTTCTCTCTTTGCTTTCTCTGCTTTTCATACCACTAGCATTTCCATGCAGCACAACACTACCACCACCACCCTCATCGCTTTCACTGCAAAAGATTTTAATATTCTTGAAACCGCAGAGTGCCATATGTACTGTTTAACTTCAAAGGAAAGTGACTCTTAATTTGGTCCTTCACTTCACATTTCACAACCATGTCTCCAAAATATCTCAAAACTATTAAAACCATTAATTAATATATTGAAGTTGGGGTCAAATAAAAAATGAAAGAAGAAAAAAATCGCATAGCCATTATCCCTTTTTTTCTATAGAAAACTGTACATTTTACTTTATTACTAAACTATTCCTCCACCTATCTTTCTTCACATCATGTAACCTCAAAAAGTTTCTACAAACCTTAAAGAGGGGTAAAAAATAAAAAGAGATTGTTTCTTTCTTTCATCTTCCATGTACAGAGACCCCCTTGCATTCAATACCCCTTCCTTATAATTAAAAATGGCTTAATGCTAAAATTCAGCCACAAAAACAAGCTATCAGCCCCCTCGCATGCATAAGCCATAAAAATTATGGCCCGTAATCAAGCCACACGTCACTGGCAAACTCCAAACCCCAAATTCAAAACCTGTGATAATGGATTTCATCTCCAAGTCTCCAACTGATATCTACCTGTCTTCTATGAATATTCTGGCCACAAAATCGCGAAACCTCTTGGAGTAGAGCTTTGGATCAACAGCGGAGATGGAAGAAGAATCAACCTGAAAAGACTTGTATGCATGCTCCAGCTTCTTGCTTATATCATAGTCTTGCAAGATGTCAATAATCCCAAAATATAGCACAACATCGCTACTCTCCCCACTGCGATAACATGCCAAATGACTGATTCCGGCGGTTGTGTATTGATCGAAATCACTCCGCCGCGCCATGCGCTCTGCTCTTGCCGGCATATTGGCACCCAATCTAATCAACGGTTTCCTGAAACAATAATCAATACATCAAATTAAAACAAGCCAAAATTTATATCAATTTAAAATTGACATAATTTTGAAGTAGCTAGCCAGAACAAATAATGTCAACATACCGTCCAGATTTAACTCTATCCCTATCTTGTAGCTCAGCCTCGAGGAATCGATAACCACGCATGAACTTCTCACTCTGATAAGAATCTTGTTTTCCTAAAAGGTTCAACAACAGAATAACTTTTATAACTTTGACAATTACATAAAAAAAAACTTATTATGAGGTGCATGCAATGAGGAGAAAATGAATAATCCATACCAGTGCGTAACACAAACGGTGACAATCCCATTTTGTCATAGGTGTTATCATCACGGAAATGAAGGCCAACCAAAAGACTGTAATCCATAATCCCCTCAGCTTCAAGGAACTCGCAATCCCGCTCAATTTGTCTGCACATAATAATAGCAAACCAAGATTAAATCAACACATATGTAATTCTTTTCTAAAGCCAAATAATAGATAATAGGACATGCTCAATTACTTACTTCATCAGATCCCGGAACCAATTTCTTTGTAGACGAAAGACAAAGTTGAGATCTAAGTCCTTGAGGGTGGTAGTTTCATCTATCTCCTCTTCGGGTTTATCAGTTGAACGCCCATGTGAGGATCCTTTTAAGTCGAATCGTCTATGGATTGGATACTCTGAGCAGAATAGGTTGCCCATCACGATGAACCTGGTCTGAATTTCATGAACAATAAAATGAGATGCAAAAAATCAACCCATTAAAACACAAGAATATACTTATAAAAAATACATATATATATATACCTTTTGGCCACCAATTGGTTTTACACAGTGTACCCCATAGAATTTCGTCACAAGTGAATTCTCATACTGAGAAACATGTTGGTAATAACTTCGAAGCATCCGAAGAAGCACCTACATAGATGTCCACAAAGCCAGAGATTTGTAAAAGCAGGGAATTTACAAATAACAATCTACTGCATTAGAGTTGTAACAAGTCAAGGCAATCACTGTAATGTTTATTTGGCAATTGACCTGCATATATGAATGCACACAGGACACACCAAAAGAAGTTTAAAGGCTAAAAGTCTATATATAGCACAAGTATGTATCTATAAGACTAACCTTGACTTCGGATTTCTTAACGGTCTTGATCATAAATCTATCATCTTGGGTCAAGTAGAAGTAGCTTCCGCTTTTCCCCGGTGAAGAAAGCTCCCTCAGAGCATCATTCCCACATATAGCCAACATGTAATCAGCAGGATCCACCTGAAATAGCTTCCTCAATTGCCTGAAAAACCAACAGGGCAATAACAGAATACAGTCAAGAAAAGCAAGAGACTAATTAAAAAAAATTATGGTCAAATTACTATTTTAAAATAAATCATGATACAAATTACCAAAATTTATAACGGATGAAAATTTGTTACCAATTTACATCCTTCTTCACATTTTTGTTGCTAATAGGGGAGAACCTCATAATAGGGAATCAAAACTATAAGAAGTTCTTGGCATACTTGAAACAATTCATGTATATAGATAGTTGCTACTTAGTAAGATTTTATAGGGACTTACACCAAAGTTAAAAATCTTGCCTCATAATCATGATCTATACTTCTTTATTTTAAAAGAGAAAATAAATATTAAATTCTTAATTTATTATGAGAGTACAAGTACCAATATAAACTACCAGTACTCCTTATATAATAAACTTATATTTGGCTTCATTAAATTTATTTAGATAATTTGTTATTTTCTTGTCAAAATAAAAATAACAATACTCTTTATATATGGTATGATATGCATAAATTGAATTATTGTAAAGGTGTAAAACTAATATTTATTGGTTAATAATTGTGTTTGCATCATATTTTTATATAACACAGTAAACATCAAAATAATTATGCTTCTGTGGTTAAAATAAATAACCTATTTTTATAAAAAAAAAAATACAGCGAGAATGTAAACTTAATACTTCTAAATTGTACTTATTATATGTTATTTAATTTAACCCCTACTAGCTAAATCTCTCAAATTTGCAATGATCTTATATGAATGAGGTTCTCCTTATTACCAAAAATGTATATAAAAATGATAGTTTTCAAGTATACCGGTGTACTGATATACCTGCAATCTATAACCATTGATTTTGATTTATATATATTTTTTATTTTCTTTTAATTAAGATCAACGGTTACAGAATACAGATGTACCGATATACTTAAAACTTTTTTTAAAAAAAATAAGAAGAATGTACACTGTTAATAAATATTCAAATGTTGTAAATGAGTAATTTATATGATAATTTAGTTTAAAAGAATAGTTTTCCAAAAAAAAGCACCAAAGACATACCTAAAAACCATAGGACAATAATCCTTCCACCGGAATTCCATCGACTGATGCGGCGGTGTAGTCTTAGATCCTTCCGGCGGAAACTTGGTCCAGAACTTCTCCTTGGAATCAAAATCACTCTGTTTTAGCACTCTGGATATTGAAGCTTCCTTCCCAACAGAGTACCTACCAAAACAAAAAACAAATAGCAACTCAAATCCTAAACATTCAAAGAAAAAAAAAACTTATTTTAGACACCAGAGAATTATTAAAGACTGACCTTATGCCCAATTGCAGATTAAGCATTAAATCATAGTTCTTATGCCCTTTTGAAATAGTATGACCAGGTCTCTTCACCTCTTTAGAAAAACAATAAGGCTCCATGTGAAACTGATTTTTCTGCTGATGCTGATTCAATTTCAGCTTCACATTATGGCCATCCTCTCGATCAGAACTAATTCCATCATGATACAACATTGACACATTATCAATAATATCACATGTTATATCACCAGCATCACCGTCTTGTTCCCAGATGCAAATCTTCCCAGCACCGCCACCATCACTACCTTCCACGGAGGACCTCTTCCTCATCGTTATGGTAAAGTTATCTCCCCAAACTGGCCCTTTCCCATTACTACTCTTTCCAGGATAGAAAGTACCGTTAAGCTGGTGGTGTTGGTGCATCATAAGGTCTTTACTCCAGTTCCCAACGTAGCAGCTCCCATCAGGCCATGTGAAAACGCCTTGCCCCTTTGGAACACCGTTCTCCCACTGACCTTCGTAACGATTTCCGTTACGCCACGTCAGCGTCCCCTTCCCAGAGATAACGCCGTTCCTCCATTCTCCGACGTACTCGTTCCCGTTCCTCCACACGTACCTACCTTGTCCGTCTTGAACGTTGCGCTTCCAACAACCTTCATAGAAATCGCCGTTGGAGTATCTTTTCTGGCCGCACCCGTGCTTCTTGTCAGAGCTCCATGACCCGCGGTAGGTATCTCCGTCGGATCCAGTGAAAGTTCCGAAACCTTCCATTCGACCAGATTTGAACTCGCCCTCATAGGTTGCGCCGGAAGGCCACGAGAATTTTCCCTTGCCGGAAGCTTTCCCGCGCTTCCATTCTCCTTCGTACATACAACCGTCTGACCAGAGATATTTGCCGGATCCACCCGGAGCATTACCGGAGAAGTTTCCGGTGTACAAATCCCCGTTGGGTAAGAGACGTTCCACGGCGGAATCAGGTTCCGTGACGAGACTAGTTGGTGTGACTCTTCTACTCCTACCGGTAGAGAGCACAGTGGTTCCCGGCGGTGATGGCTTGAGAAGCTCTTTTTCAGCGTCGGTTTTCATTTTTGATTGGAAAGTGGTGGCGAAATTATTTCTCCAGAGAGTTAATGTGGGAAGAAGTTAGAGAGACATTATCAGTAATAATATTACAATAATAACCCTGTGGTGCTGTATCTTTTTCTCTCTCTATGTCTAGAATTTTCTTCTTCTTGTGTTGGCTGTTGTTGAATGCTTTCACTTTCTTTCTCTCTTTTCCTTTTCTCTTTTGTGTTTTGAGTACTCTTCGTTTCTCTTTGCGTTTTTGGAGAAATGGGTTGGAATTGGATTCAGCCTTTCAGAGAGACAGAAAGTGTATGAGTCTCTGTATTACTAGGGCAGGGCAGAGGCAATGAGGACTACTTTATTTATTTATATTTTCAAGTTAAATGCAAAAATGCAACTTAGTTAATTAATTAATTAGGCGGCTTTGCATATGGAGCTTGCTAATTAGAGCCAAAGATTAATAGTAAATAAAACCAGCTATGTTTTATTTTATTTGCAATTTAGCTAACCTGTACTCTAAGCAGAGTACATAATAAGTTTATTATTAATAAAAATTTTAAAAATTTATATTTATTAAAAATAAAATAAATACATTAAAACTTTAAATTTTTATTTTTTTAATAATTTTTTATTTAATATGTATAAATAAAATACAAAATAAATAAACTCTTTTATTTATTAGTAACAAGATTTTTCTGCTCTATTATTGTAAGTCTAGTAAAAAATTAAAATAAAACTATGGTAAAATAAGTGAATTAAGATGTAAAGGGATGATTATTTTTATAATGAAAATAAAAAATTTTAGATTATTAATGATTTTTTTTTTCATATTTTGAATTTATTTTTTAACGAATATCAGACAATTCTATTATTTTTCTATTAAAGGTATTGAGTTTTAACATTTTTTCAAATAAAAATATTTGGTGCAGTACACAAATTTCTAAAGAAATTTATTAAGCATTTATTATTCACTAGAAATAAATATAAGAAATTTAAAGACAAATAATTTATTATTTTTAAAGTAGAAAATTTTGAATTTTATATAAAATTATAATAATAAATTAAATATCTATAATATATAACGATTGTTTAGTCTAAAAATTTTAAAATCAATAAAATATTCTTTTTTATATTAACTATGTGACTTATTGTCCAAACATCCGATAAAATTAGACAAGTGAGATGAATATCTTAATATCAAAATTTAAGAATTAAATATCATTTTACTTTCACTGCAACTACCAATTGTGTTGATGCTATTTTATTCTATGACGAATATACCTTTTTGCCCTTCTGTAAATTCTCTGTCTTGGGCCAAATAACAGCGTATCTGTGTCTCCTTTTTACATTGGTTTCATCGTGACTAAACGGGATCCCTTAGGACTTTGCTCCACTTTTTTTTAATCTTTTATTTAGATTTTTTTCCTTAGAATAACGAACATTAATATCTTAATGATTCATTTTTTCTTAGATTAAAGTTTATCAATTTCATGATACAAAATGATGAGTTAAAATATTTTTGTCTACATTTTAACACTAAAAAAAGATATATTCGGATATAACTATTATGATTGTTTTTTATATGAGTTGAACAGAGCATGTAATTTCCATCAAATATTTTGGTTCTGGCTTTTTCTTTCAGGATTTTGGATCGATGTAATTTTTATATGGGTATTGATTTTGTTGGTCCTAAAAAATTAATATAAGCAGTTTCCTATGTTTGGAGGTAACTGTTCTGCTACTTATCGTTTTCTTATGAGTATCGATATTTTATATGAGTTATCGAATATTACATGAATATATATACATTACAATCTAGTTTAGAAATGGACATGTGCACTGTAACTAAGGTTAAAGACTGAAATATAATTATTAAACAATTATTTTACGTATACGAAAAAAGCTTGTCACGGTAAAAAAAAAAATTTGGTATTTCATAAATTTAATTATTCTGTTATGCCATATTTGATTATTAAGGTGTAACTGATAATTTAATTAAAATATTTATATGAATTAACATATATAAATATAAATAAATATATAATAATTGATCCCGTAGTTAATTTTTTATATGATAAATTTTTTGTTAATAAATTACATCAAATAATTGAGATTGTAACTCGCTTAGCTTTTGTTTTGTTCAGGGATCTAAGTATCTAACACATCAGTTATCATTAGTTGGTTGGGTTATATATAATAGATGGAAGATGTAAGTGTGCAACTAAGTTCTGAACAGAATCTGATTATTTGCTGGATGGATTACATAATTTTTTCATAATTGTGAAAGATTGCATAAATTTATTTTATTTCATTTTCTTATGGATTCCTTGTCTTTTGGGTAGGAAAACTTTAATATATTTAAAATGCATTTGATTTTCATTTTTATTTGCTATTTTAAGAGTTTTGCGAGAAAAAAAAGGTAAAAACAATAAAATTTATTTTTTACTTTTTTCGTATTTAATTTTTTTTTAAAAGACATTGAAAATTGAATACAGAAAATTTAAATGAAAATGAAATCATTACAACCTTATATCTTTAGATTTTAATCCTCGTAAATTCTATATATCAGCATTTGACCTGGTGAGTGGTGACCTCGTTACTTAATGGATCTAACTAATACCATAAACTAAAATAAAAATCTTTTACAATTTTACTTTATCAAATCTAAAAGAAACTGTTTTCATAAAAATAAAAAAAAAAGAAACCAAGTATCTTATAAGTAGTTAAGTATAAAAAATATCAATAATTATAGGCAACAAGCTTTTTGGACAACCAAGCTAAACCAAGTCCTAATTGATCACGCGCCCCTCACTCATTTAATATTAGGTTTGTTTGTTTTTTTTTAAAACAACACCCCCTAAAATTTCGTTCATTTCTATTTTGACATCACGCCGTTTTCTTCCTTTTTCTCTCACTTTTCACTCACGCCGTTTTTATGCTCAAATATCGCGATTCATTTTGTGCTCGCTGCTCATCCTTTGATTGACAATGGAAGGCATTAATCAATCGTCTGCTTCTGAGTCTTCATCTGCATCAGAATCGAGTATCCAGGTACGTTCCTAGCTTAGTATTCGTTTGATTTCTTCGTTTGATTTCGTTATGAGTTGGATGATGAATTACTTCGTGATTCTATTCGTTTGATTTGTTCTTTTGATTTGTTTTTTATTGGATTCTGAATTAATTCGTGTAGTTAGTGTATTTTAAACAGATCAGACGCTTTGTGTGATTTATTGCGTTTCTACTTTTTGCTACATTCCGTTTCTGAAAAACGAAATATTCCGTTTTTGTTTTCGAAAAACCTGACTTTCATGGTTTGAAATACTCATTATTCCGTTTCTGAAATACTCATTATTCCGTTTGTTTTTAAACAAACACGATTGTTACTATTTTTAGACTGTCTTTGTTTTCATATCATTACCGTTTCTGATTTATGTAAGATTCCGTTTCTGATTATGCATTTTTTAGATTTTGGACGATGACGAACACGATTATATTCCAAGGGCTGGGATGACTTTCCATACACTTGAAGATGCTTCTGCTTTTAATAAAGAGTATGCTAAACGTGTTGGATTCTCTACTAAGATAAGGAACACTAATAGGTGCAAGGAGACGAAGGAGGAAGACCTTTTGTATCCAAAGGATGAATGCCCTTGTGGTCTCCAAGTCGAATATTGTTGTTAGGGCGTTTGGAACTATGCTTGACGTTGAGTTTA